>JBBPBX010042976.1:9008-20015 GCA_038048925.1 Garcialebias charrua | reverse complement strand
TATATATATATATATATATATATATATATATATATATATATATATATATATATATATATATATATATATATATATATATATATATATATATATATATATATATATATATATATATATATATATATATATATATATATATATATATATATATATATATATATATATATATATATATATATATATTTAAATACAATGCAATCTTACTGACTGGTAAATACCAGTAGGTAGTACTTTGTAAATTAAAAATTAGTTAAAAAAATATCTAAATCAGAATTAGCCAAATCACTCCCATACCCAGGCAAGAACTCATAAATTGTAGAAAGTAAGCTATAAAATGATGCTAAATCTTGTATCATTGACATTTTTCTTTGAAAGTGCCTCTTTTGACCAGAGGCACCCTTTGAAAATAGCTTTTAATATACCCATATGTTTCATCAGAGTTTAGATGTGAATTAGCTTACAGCAAATGCCCATCTGAAATGATTGCCTACCAGATCACATACTGCACTGCACAGTGAAATGACAGTGCATCTGTTCATCACTTATTAATTTGAAGCTTCTCATTTTTAATACTGTGTTGCATGTCTGTACACACCTCATTTATTTGAATTTGGGAAAATCATTCCAGTTTTCCTTGAACTCAGTTAGATTGAAGTTGGAGTTTGATTTTTCAGACGCCTCCACACATGTTTAATCTACACGAGTAATGAACTAATAATATATAACCCTAGGAAGCTATTGTGAGCAGCAATCACCTGTACAGCCTTTCAGACAGCAATCGAGACTAATAAATCTTTCTTTCTCTGACAAAACGGCTCCATTTGGATTCAGATTGCATTGCTGTCTGTGGAAGTCTTTAACTGAGAAAGGGGTTGTTTCACAAAGGGAAACAGAACTTGTGTCTTTGTTTGAAGGATACATAAAGCTCTGGGTATGTGTTGCCAAGGCGGTCTCACAACAACGGGTGGATTGTAAGTACAAAAATGTAAAGCAGCAGACAATACTTTCTAGTACACATATAGCATTACCTGTTCATAGGTTTTGCTGCTGTATTGAAATTTAATATGCTGTAATGCAAAAATGTATTTGCTTAAATCTTGGAATTTTTTTTTCAGAACAATTAGTCACCAAATTCACTGTATAAAATATTAAGAAACACAACAATTATCATTCATGACTTTGTTCTAACTGAATACGGTAATCAGTGATTAACTTTTCAATTTGCACGTTACCACATCCTCTCAGATCTTTAATTTAAACTTCAGTTTGACATAAGTTAATAATTACTTTAAAGACTGTATTTGGATACTTTTATAATTACAAAAACAACTGCAGTAAATGTTTTTAAACTCAAAAAAGTGCTGCATATTTAAATTTGTTGATTGTAAGTTATAGAGCAAAGTGGCTAGAGTTAGTGCTTTTTAATTCCATCATCCAAGACAGGCCTATTTGCCTGCTTGTATACCAGAAAAGCCACATTTTAAAGCACCTCTTCACCACTTGTTTAAAAGTAAGATTAAAAGGTATAGATCTTTGAAATGTATATTGATTAAAAGTTAAATAAAATCACTCAACCGCTAAATTCCCTAAAAGTCAATTTCACTTTGAACTAAGCAAGCGGCTTGTGCAAATCCCCATGCTGTTTGTTAGACAGTCAAATTGTTCCTTAACTTCCAGCACCCTTAATTGCTTCTTAACCTCTGTCGAAATCTGAGAAATCCGAATTCAATGTCATCTGTCACTGTAAGTGGTCTAAAGGGAAGCAAAGTAGTGTGAATCCCTCCCTGATTCCAACAAAACTGACTTCATGGACAGCTATGCTTTGGTTCTGTTAGATCAGCAAATTATGGATTGAAAGTTTTAATTAGTGCTTCTGTTAAAATCGTTCACCAATGTGGTGGATCCTTATACAGAGAATCTTTAATGGTTTCATCCTGGAGCCTTCATCTACTTATCTAATCAACATCGCCAAGGAACAATAATTTACCAACTAGTCTGCCTGCTCTTGACCATCCTTACATCTCTGTACCAACTGTCAAGAAATTCTATACTCTTATTGTCCGAAAACATAATTATACGGTAGATTGTTAAACCCGTATTGTCAGAGATAAAAGCAGCAAAACAGTGTGGCTGGTATGACATGGAACGAAAAGCAAGTTGGCGGTGAACATCTGGTGTGAGCTCAAGCACGCATCGAGAGGTGAGAGAAAAAAGCTTGGCATAGAGTTAATTGCCTGACTATATTTTAATATAGGTTCAAGAATTTAAATGTTTTACAATCATATGTCTGTGCCACAATAATTCTGTTAATTTTTTTATGAATAAATGTGTTGTATACGCCTCATAATTGTCTGACCACAATAGAAAGAGAAGATGCTGACAGCTTTGCAGTCACTTGTTTTTATCCTATTCTACATTCCTTAAAGTGTGTTCCACGAGACAGTCAACTTAAGGTACCATATTTTCCGTCGTACACTTCGCATCAGTCCAATCATGTCCAATAAAGTGGGAAAATCCATAAACATGTCGCACCGCCGTATACGTCGCATCTATTATGCTTCACTGCTGACGCATCGCGTATGTTACGCGTCACCGCTGACAACCCGGAAATGTGGGCCGGCGTTTTGCCAGAAAATGGATTGGCTACCAAATGGCCACAGGAGCGTGCACGGAAGGCCTTTAACAAGATTAACACTTAAAAATATATATTTTATTGTTGTTATAGTAAAGATGTGTCTGAGCTGAACTTTTCCTTAATAAATGCACGTAATGTTTAAATCAGCTGGATTTTAAAAAGAGTTTCGCTGTCTCAAGAGAGCGAAAACCTGCATCTCTTTAAAATTCATTTTTTAAATTTGTTTATTCATTTTTATTCATTTTATAATAATGAGATACAACAATTAACATATAATTAATTAGAAAAAATATATAAAATATATAAAATGAAAGGTAGCAGATGAAGAAAAAATATTATTAAAATTTAACAAGATAAACACCTAAAAAATACATTTGTTTGCTGACATTATAATAAAGATGTGTCTGAGCTGAACTTTTCTTAATAAATGCACTTTGATGGTTAATACATGGCAAAATGAAGCCGACAAAATAAAGCCGATTTAAAATTACTACACGCTCACCCACCAATAATGCTGACAGAAACGCCTATGTATTTATTTATTTTTATTCAAACCTGTTGAATTCTTCATCCTCTGTGTCACTGGTGAAGAGTTCTGACAACTCCTGAGGTAACAGGTAGTTGATGCAGCTCAGAGCACGGCCTCTTCCTCCTCCACGTCCAGCAAACATCCTGGCCTTTCTGAACCCTGACGGATGGATTCTTTACTGACTAAGGTCCGCACTATACAGTATCCATCCATCCGAGGACCTGTTGTGTGGCACATCCATCCTGTAGCTGTGAAGCTGTTGCTTTCCGTCCACCATCACTCCTCCCAATGGCGGCGCAAAGCAGCTTTGAAGCTTGGTCAAGCCTCCCAGGATGATGGCAGGAATGGAGTTAAACACTTTAATTTTATCTTTAAATTGTAGCATGATGTGCGCGCACACGCTGTCCATCCAGCAGGACTTTTTTTGCTCTAAAATATCCGTACACATTCAGGTACACCGGTAGTCGTCAAATGCCCAGAGGGCCCTTTAGCACCCCTAGTGGTCGAAAGTGGTACTGCTCCATGTTTTCCATCAGAAAAAATGGAAACGGTCATATCTCAGCCAAAAATTTGTCTAAAAATATGGGCAAAAAATCCATAAATATGTCGCTTTGCTGTATAAGTCGCAATACATGCAAATTACCTGTAGGCAAAAAAACTATGACTTATAGGCCGATAAGTACGGTAAAAGTTTCTATAGATGTATTGAGTAGTACCATTGCTCAACAGCTTTGCATCTCTATATTCTATCTGTCTAGTGTAAGAGTACCAAAGACTGCAGCTTTTCACTCAACATGGCCGCAAATTGCCACCAGCTGTCGGCCATCCCCCCAATGAGGATCCACAGTCCAGTGCTACTCTTTGCTGGAGCATTATCCTTGAATGGTACTTGTGCGTCCGACCTGTATATTTACTGTTAGTAAATCTACTTACTTGATCTCTCGTGTTCCTAGTTATCCAGTCTCCTCGGTCCTGGTTCGATCCTTGTTCTCCCCAGCTCTGCCTTGGTTTTCCTCATGCCTTGCCTTCCTCCAGTTGCCAACCTCCCAGGTCCCATCTGACAACTCTGTCTTCTCAACCCTGGGACTCCCTTTTGGATCTGGATCTGTGCCCTCGCACCTCATCCAACCTGCAAAAGAAAACATTCATCAGATTAATATCTCGCCTAAACCACATAGGTTCCATGAGTTGTAACAACTAGATTATTGCCATTAATAGCTATGCTGATGCGACACAATATCTGCTCATTCATTCAACCTTTATTTATACAGGTTAGTCTCATTGAGCCTCAGGGACTCATTGATAAGAGAGACCTGTTTTAAACAAAGAACACAGATGAGGTACAGACAACAATAGGCAATCATATAAAATCATATAAAATGAAAAGTAAATAAAATAACTGATATTAAAACAAAACAAAAACTGTTACACAAATTCAGATTCCCAACTGTGATTTACCGAAGCATAAAACGGTGGTTTTTCACCTCAACACCTCTACATAATTGTATAATTATGTTAATATCAACTGATAGTAAAATAAATGCAGAGGAAAATAAAATATTTTACATTCCTAATTAAAGGTGATGAATCACAACTGTGAAGCTTAAATACCTCACTGGATTGGTTTACTGCTAAATTATTTGAAAGACTTGAGAGATTTATTTTGACTTCATTGGTCAGGAATGAGTGGGTACTGACTCAGCGACTTCCAATTATGTCACCCATCAATGACGACTTTGAAGCTGAGAAATATTAATAAGCAGAACTTGTTCATACATGTACTGTATTGACTGAAGGGTATGTGTGTAAATATTTGCATGACCTTATGAATTACAGCATGAACACCTGACGTCTCAACCATTTCCCTGCAGTAAATAACAGCAAGTAGCACTGAAATCAATGATTTACTTCACGGAATTGACAAAAATATTGTTGCCCTGTAGGCAGTGTAAACCCGACTTATTCTGTCCACATGGTGAATCTAAATGTTATGTTCCTAAATTGTGTAAAACTGATTTAATTTTTCCAAGAAAATGCCGCAGGGTAAGCTATAACAGGAACAATAGCATTACCCAACAGTGAAGGAATTATCCTGAGCGCACAATGTCACATGCTGATTTGAATTTTAATATAGAAGGCAATTGAGCAACTAATGAGATGTATTAGACAAGAAAACTATTAGAGGCAAAATGATGAACGTTTTAATACAGAGTACTGTTTGTTCTCAAGAAGCAGAGTGAAGGAGGTTTATGCAGACCAAAGGGGGTAACAACTCATTAATCTTAGATAAATGCCATATCTAATGAAACAGCCAAGAAATGCCATGCTCCTCCTGTGGACACTTACTGGCACAACTTATATAAGCTTTAAAGTTTATATTTGACATTATCAGATGGAAACGTGAATTGATTATCATTTTTTGAAGAGTTTGTGAAAAGTAAATTGATGTGCAACTATTAGAAAAAAACATGTTTTCAGTGATTTGATTTACAGCTTATACCAGTGGGATTGTTAATGTTTTTTTTTTCCCAGTCTCACAGATTCTGTCATTTTAGAATTCACTGCTGGTATGGTAGAAATCTACGGTAGGTTGAAATATGGGCAGCTGTAAATAATGAGCACAGAAATAATGTGACATTTTAACATTGCATCATTTGAAACTTTTTTGTAACCTTTTTGTAATAGCCAGCATTATTGTTGTTGAACACAAAATCCCAATAACATACCGGTAGTCAATAAAAAAGCTGGTTACACTAATGCTGCCAGAACATAGGATAATTTAATGCAACACTGTCCTTTGTAATTGTGGAGCTGGGTCATACACAAAATGTGAAATAGTCCCACACACAAAAAAACAAACAAAAAAATGAGTTGGAAACATTTGCTTAGCTTGCTGCTTCTTTAGGGCTGTGTAAATGTGATATCTTAGGAACTGCAAAGTAGTTGAATATGTGAACAAATTGCGTTGTATGTGTTATAAATGGTGTATGTGAGTGTCTCCTGCATATGTTTTGGTCTTGTTTTAACCCACTGTACCACATTACATGCTGTTTCTTTTTCTTTTATATATTTACTTTTATTGCCAAACAAGAACAAGACAAATTACATACAAACTACATATTTGTCAATGTACAGGGCTAAAAAAATAAATAAAAAAAAGAGAGCTTTAGTTAAGAACATTAAGAATAGGTCCCTACAGTCTTTCAAAGCTCTGAGTTTTAAATTGTAGTTGAGCCATTAATTGTTCCATTATGTACACGTCTTGTTTTGGGAATCCACTAGTCAATAGTTGGTGGGTCGGGTTTCATCCAATTGATTGTGATCATTTTTCTTGCCGTCATGAGGAGAATGTGAACCAGAGAGCTTTGAATATGAGTGAGATAATCATGTAAATTGTCAAGTAAAATATGACAGGGTCAAAGGGATTTGTATCGTCAATAATCTTTCCAACACATCCCTGACACCTTTCCAGAAGCCCTTCACCTGAGGGCAATCCCAAAATATGTGGTTGCAGTCACCTACAATACCATATTTTCTCAAACAGTCACCATTATTGTCATTCCCAGAAAGAAAAGTCTTAAATGGAGTTAGAAAAAAATAATTTTGCATTTCCAATCAAACTCTTTCCAGAGATGGCTCCTGATTCCACTGTGACAACCAAAACCAATATTCTCCCAAGGATCATCCAAAATGACATTTAGTTGCATTTCCTATTGTTGTTTAATGTGTTGAGTATTGTCTGATATATCTATTACCAGTTTTTTTTTTTCATCCATCCATCCATCCATCCATCTTCTTCCGCTTATCCGGGGTCGGGTCGCGGGGGTAGCAGCCTAAGTAGGGAGGCCCAGACTTCCCTCTCCCCAGCCACTTGGAGCAGCTCCTCCGGGGGAATCCCAAGGCGTTCCCAGGCCAGCCGAGAAACATAGTCCCTCCAGCGTGTCCTGGGTCTTCCTCTGGGTCTCCTCCCGGTGGGACATGCCCGGAACACCTCACCAGGGAGGCGTCCAGGAGGCATCCTAACCAGATGCCCGAGCCACCTCAACTGGCTCCTCTCGATGTGGAGAAGCAGCGGCTCTACTCCGAGTCCCTCCCGGATGACTGAGCTTCTCACCCTATCTCTAAGGGAGAGTCCAGCCACCCTGCGGAGAAAACTCATTTCAGCCGCTTGTATCCGAGATCTTGTTCTTTCGGTCATAACCCAAAGCTCATGACCATAGATGAGGGTGGGAACGTAGATCGATCGGTAAATTGAGAGCATATAGTAAATGGTAAATTGAGAGCATATAGAGCGACAGTTTTTTTTTTTTATACAGCGTATATACATAAAAGAGACCTGCTTTTTCAATGTTCCAGAGTTTTCATTTGTGGGTTCCCTTATAATGTTTTCCCAATCTGTATGTCATGATAAATAGTGTCTAATCTGTAGATATATATACACATATCACCTGCAGGGAGAATAAATGTCTTTTAGCTTGGAGAAATATTTAAATATATTGCCTTCAAATTGCTGACTTACTGTAATCAGTCCACATTCAGCCCATCAAAGGCCCCATCAGATAAATATGGTAAAATCTCAGGGTTCTTGTTAATGGGAATGACCCTTGACAAAGCAATAATTCCCTCCAATCGTTTCTGTATATGGTTTCTTACCTTGAGTGTGTGTCTGACCCCGATGTTCGTTATTTTAAAAATGTCCTCAGATTGCTAACTAAGAACTTGGAGAGCGACTTATACCTGGTAGTAAGTATTCTTTGATGGAAACCCATTGAATTTCTGGATCCTTTATAATCCATACCACTCTCTCTTATTTGAGCAGTCCAATAATAGTCTTAAATTAGGAGTCCAAGTCCTCCTCTTTCTTCACCTTTAATTTAGCCTGGTTAAAACCAGACCCTGTCCTTCACTTCGCTTCAGACTAGGGTCTGGGACCTCTCCATTTTAAAACGATTCTTGCTGGAGGCGTTGGCCTCTGCTGAGGAACAAAACCATTGGATATTTTGAACAGGGAAAGCATTCTGCTCCCTCCCCTCAGAGCCACCCCCCGTGCTCTGGTGAACTTGACAACTGCTCCGCCTCCTGCAGCTTTTCTCTTGCTGCCGGCTGCCGCGCTGGAAATTCTGTGTTTATATGTTAATAAAACGTTTTAATAAAATACAATAAAACCATGGATCGCTGGTCCAGCTCACCAGAAGACCAGAAAATCTGATGGGACTCGGGCAGCAACGTAAAACCCGAGTTTAATTCTCGTGACAACCTCAGCCATTTCCTTGTTCATTTCAGCGGAGGGAGAGAAGGAGGAGGGAGCGAGCGATCACTTGACTTTTGGCCCAAAAAACAAAAGAAAACTCCAGATAAGGGATTAAGAAGGGGAAATTAATAAATTTGTGTCACATATAAAACAGTTCTGCATCGCTTTGCATCGCTTTGAATGAGAACATGCCGGTGCTCGCTGACTGCGCGCTGGCAGAGCCCTTTTATAGGGCTCTGCGCGCTGGGACAGGTGGGGGCGTGGGTTAGGGTCCAAAACTCCGTCCCTTCTGTTCTCTGATTGGTCCGAACAAAAATCTACCGGAGAAATGGTTGTTAATGAGAGAAGTCCCAGACTGTGCAGTGAAGGGAAAAGAGAATTGAGCGGAGCTGTGCAGGAAGGCGAGGGCCAGGCTACCTTTAATTGCTATTTCAAATAAATTAAAGGAGTTAAACATTTGTCATAGTTTGTTTTAACATATGCTTTGTAAGGTAATGTATAGGAAAACAGTTGCAGTTGTGTAGTTTTTATTCCTTACTGTTAAATTAGGATGTTATGCACCAAAACCTAGTATAGCCATACCATGTTTAGTTGTCACGGTGAGTTAAGCTTTGATTAAAACCTTGGAAGGTAAGCTCTAGTAAAATGTCATATACAATTTTCATTGTACATAAAAAAAAATGGATTTATTAAGATCACATGCATCTCCTAGGCTTTATCAGGCAATACTATGAGATTGTTTTTTTTTATTACATGTATTTTACAAGACTAAGCATATTCCTCTTTCTTTGTCTGCTATTAGCATTATGCAAAGACAGACATCCCTAATGATGTACTGTATAAATAAATAAATAAATAAATAAATAAATAAATAAAACGTGACCTGAAGTAAGTAGTATTTAAAGTTGTGAGATTGTACACTGATAGAGAACAGAACACTTAAACTATTTTAATTCTTATAAAGGTAATTGTATCACAGCCTCTTGTTCTGGTTATTATTCCCTAACTAACTGAAAATTGCAGTAACTGCTATCATTTACAAGCTTACTGCAGTTATTTTTGTTGTTGTTTTTAGTTTTAAAAGACAGAAATGAGAAACTGCATATTGAATACAGTAGAAGTAACAAATGATAGGTTTCATGATAGGGAATGATAGGGATGCATTTAATCTCCAGCCCTGTTTAACCTGTATGCCGAAACGATCATGCGACGATGCATCCGGGACGAGACCATAATCGGAGTCCATATTGGAGGTAGGACTATCAACAACCTGCGATATGCGGATGACACAACTATACTTGCAGAAAGTGAAAAAGACCTGGAATACTTGAGATCTGACGAGTTCCAGAGGAAAGTGAACGCATGGGACTGTACCCCAACATCAAGAAAACGAAAGTAATGACAACGGCGTGCAATGATGCAGTAAATATCAAGATCAACAATGAAAAGATTGAGCCAGTCCAAGATTTCATCTTCCTGGGAGCCAAAATTGACAGAAACGGCGAATCCGGACCAGAGATCCAAAGGCGGATTGCACTCGGCCGGACCGCAATGCAAGGAATGGATAAAGTCTGGAAGAGCAAGGACGTGAGCACTGCGACGAAAACGAGACTCGTCAACGCCATTGTCTTTCCCATAGCAACACATGGATGTGAAAGTTGGACAATCAGGAAAGCAGAAAGAAGAAAAATCGACGCTTTTGAACTCTGGTGTTGGAGAAAACTACTGCACATACCCTGGACATCGCGGACAACAAACAAGATTGTCCTGGACCGTATCAAGCCGAAAATGTCGCTTGAGGGCAAAATTGTCAAACAGCAACTGTCCTTTTTCGGCCACGTTATGCGCGCAAAATCACTGGAGACTTCGATGATGCTGGGCAAAGTGAGCGGGACGAGAAGAAGAGGACGGCAAAGAATACGCTGGCTTGATACAATCAAATCGGCCACCAGCAAGATGATCGCAGAACTCAAAGTAATTGTCGAGGACAAGAACGCTTGGAGAGGACAGATCCATAAAGTGGCCGAAAGTCGACTTCGACTAAATGGCTAATCATCATCATCATCATCAACAAATGATGGAGGTGCACACCAGTGACAACTTTTCTTAATTTATTTTATGGCTGAGATAGGCTTAACAGTTGGGTCTCATTGTCATGTACTTTGTAGTAGTTGATCTCTGCACTGAAATATAATTAGTCTTTTTTTTTTTTATTGGAATGACTTGAAGTGAAAAAGTACCACAAATGTCTCTAAAGTTGTTTTAATCCGAGTTTGCCTTTTCTTTTTTAAGTATACACTATTAAATAATATTCCAAGCTAAAAACTAAATGTGGCTTAAAGGCATGTGGGGATTGATAGTAAGGTCCAGGATAATTAATCGTGTGTAAGTGCTGGCAGATTGATTTGCTAAAACAGATTGCAGGTGATAGGAAACCTAGTTGTTGCAATGAACCATAATGTCCACATTATTTCATTTAGTTCCACCTAATGCACCAGGACTGTGACACCTTCATGTTACCTGGCATGAAAAATTAAATGATGGGCTTCCCAGACTCATGCATCATAGTTTAGATGTAGGAAGTTATATATA
>JBBPBX010042975.1:7483-28145 GCA_038048925.1 Garcialebias charrua | reverse complement strand
GAGTGACAAGATGAAACAAGTGGAAGAGCATAAGCATATTACTAAACTGTGTCTTATTCCTTATGTTTTAAGTATTTCACTTTACTATTGTCTGTGGGGAGTGGTGGTGCAGAGGTTAAAGGTGAGCCTGTGGTCAGATGGTCGCCAGTTCAACTCCCTGGACTGACAACATCAAATGTGGGTCACACCTGCCTCCACCCTCATTTGCCCCCACTCTGGACCCCTTGAGCAAGGCCCTTAACCTCCACCATCTGCTCCCCTGGGTGCCCTAGATAGCAGCTCTGCTCCACACAGAGGGCTGTGGTAGCTCGGTGGTCTGTGTTTGCGTCAGGAAGGACATCTGGTGTAAAACCAAATGTCAAGTCTTTGTGCAAGATAGTTTGCTGTGATGACCCCTGAAGAAGAGAGCAGCCGAAAGGAAATAAATAACTTTACTATTGTCTGTATATACTTTGTACTCTTAGGAAATGTTAATAGTGTGGATAGACACGTTCCTGCTGCTACATGTGATTTTTATTGTTTAAACATGAATAAATATTTTAAAATAAATGAAACCGTAACTGTTCCCCTTTCTTCATTTCATCTTGATAACTTTTTATTATTTTTGGTCTCCGAGCTGGAAATATCCCCAGATTTAATTTCAGAAATCTGGTCATCTTACTTCAGCATTTAGCTTAAAAAGCAGCCAGCTGTCAATGACGGCCAGTAGATTTTAGCACAAATAGCTGATAGCTTGGGTAGCTTTTAGCTTGAATAGCTGTTGAGTACAGCAGCATTTTGCTTGGATAACAGTTACCGTATTTTCCGGAATATATGTTGCGGCTTTTTATCGTTTTTGCATGCCCTGCGACCTATATTCAGGTGCGATCTATTTATGGCTTTTTATAAAATAAGCTGATTTGTAATCATTTATTAACAAAAATTAAACTGAGACACACTCTTACAATAATGTCAGCTAACAAATATATTTTTTTAGGTGTTTATCCTGCTAAAATTATTCATTTATTAAAGAAAAGTTCAGCTCAGACACATATTTGCTATAATTTTTATCAAACAAATAATTGTTTTTAAGTGTTAATCTTCTTAAAAGCCTTGCTGTGCGCTCCTGTGGCAGACATTTGCAGCAGAGCTAAACACGGTCCACATTTTGACGTAGGTGCGACCTATATTCAGGTGCGACCTATATTCAGGAAAATACGGTAGCTTGAAAAGTTGTTAGCTGTTAGCAAACACTTATTTCATCTCCAAACTTAATCACTCTAACATCTGTCTAATGCAGCTAAGATGCTTGCTACTCATATCAACTCCACACAACTACACTGAACCTTTTATGAGAATATGACAAAGTAAATCTGTGGTATGACTTTGTGGATCTTCTTTTATATTTCTATTTGAAGAAAGAACGTTTCTGTCAAACAGCCATCTAGAAGCTTATGACACGTGACTGAGTTGCAAATTGTCTCCGAGGCCTGCTAATTGGGCAGATAATCCTAACTCGGAGGACCAGATGAAACCATGGTGACGGCTTTATGCTCACAAACAACCAACCTGATTAGCCCTGGCGTTTTCACACACGAACGTCTCGTAATTGGTGGCAAAGGTCGGAGCGTTGTCGTTGATGTCCAGCACTCTGATGTACACGGGCACTCGGCTTATTTGTCGCGGGTTGTCTGGGAAACACAAAGGTGGACACGATCACTTCACGTGAATAATTGTTACTTAACACGTGTGACACAGAACATGTGTGCAACTATAGCTCTGTCTCCAGGCAAACTAATTACACCTAAATCAAATTATGTATTTAAATAAATAATAGCATGTTAGGGGGGAAATCACTTCAACAACAAATCAGAAGCTTTTTATTGCAAATACATTTTGTTTAGTTTTTAATCTGTTAAGACACTGTTAATTAGAAGACTGGATGGAAATCTCTGCAGAAGATTGAAGTCTTATTGATGGGAAAACAAGGGACATGAAGTTAAATAGAAAAGATTAAAATTGGAAGGGAATGACCAAATAAGCAAGTATTTTTATGGTCGAATTTATCCCAATCACAGACTATGATTAAGCCAGGGTTAAGTTTGAAAATAGTTTTAAATTAAAAGCTGCTACTAAAAAACAATAATAAAAGTATACATTGTAATGAAGTTGCGGGAGTAAATTCCCGGTAAGCTTTTCTTTTTCCAGACTCATACGAGTGCGTCTCTGAGCTGGAAGAGAAACACCAGCTCTGAGCCAACTTTTCACTTTGACATTCGTAGATAACTATCAATTCCAAAAGTTCAATTTGGCTGTAAGAATCAGAGATCATGCAGTGTTCAGACAGAGTGTCCATCAAGCTGTTTGCACTTACTGAACTCTGTGGCGATGACAGAAATGTTGTGCCAGGCGTGCTCCTCACGGTCCAGGTCCCTGAGGAGGAACACCGACCCGTTCCCCGCGTGGACGTTGAACACTCGGTCCATGTCCGTGAGCCGATCGATGGTGTACCTGCATGAAAAACACAGAGGAATTGAAACTTTTGGGCCTTCCTGTGGAAAGATGCTGTGTTCCCCTGACGAAGGGCACGGTTGCTTTTAGAGCTTTTCAGATGGTAGCTGGTCCTGGCTGGTTTTTTTTAAAAAACATTTTCTTGTAAATACCATTTTATTTCCACTTGTTATTCTCAATTTGTATGCATCCTTTATGATTGTCTATTGTTGTCGTTGTTGTCCACTGTTGTCATCACTCTTTGTTGAAACCAGGTCTCTCTTGTAATGAGTCCCTGAGGCTCAATGGGATCAACCTGTATAAATAAAGGTTGAATGAATGGTAAAAATGGTCACATTTAGGTGAGCAAGTCTTGGTCAAATTGTGTGAAAGTGTGAGTTTGAGAAGGTATGATGGAGAAGCACATGCTACCTCCCAAGAGTTGCTCTCTAGCTATTTTAAAGAAGGGATGATTACAGCTCCGTTTAAAAAGTTCTGGGAACATTTTATCCACCAATACACTCGAAGCGTTTTACACAAGGGAACTTAAATAATGAAAAATTCTCACCGCTTGAACACAGAACCAAAACTACGACTTAATACATTGAGTTTACGTGGATAGAAATGGAAGGTTTTTGTTGTTTTTTGCAGCACACAATGGTAAACCATCTTTGTCCGGTTGTGATGAGAGGTCTTGCTGCATAAACACACGCCGGAGACAACAGTTGGGTTGTTTTCTCTGCTTCCCAGACGACCGCGATACATCAGTGTGATTAATGGAGTAGCTGGCATCACGAGGGCCAGTGAAAGAGGCAGGAGACCCCTGAGGGAAGACCATAAATGCATGGACGCTCCGCTCTCCTCCTTCCACAGATTTGTACTTTCCTTCCTTACCAGTGTCTTTATCTTCCTCTCCTAATGCCCCGCCAGGCCAGACTGTAACTCTAACCTCGTTAAATCTGTGCCAGACACGAGCTTTACTAATTGCTTTTCCAAGAAGTCCTATAATTTAACCAGCTGGGGTCAAACCCCCCACCCCCCGATTACTGACGGAGGATGGTCTCGAACAGAACGGGCATCTGAAGTGAAAGCTGGACTCAGCTGCTGGATTGACGGATGAAAGGACACGAAGGCCAACAATTTTAAGTGATCAGCAAATTCCACTGTCAGAATTCATTCTCTGACCATAACAACCGGTGTCTATCATCTTGTCTTGATTTTTTATTTTTTTTGTTGCTTTAATCTGTTTCCTGTTTAATGTTGTACGTTATCTAATTTTATTGTGTTGGTTAACTCATGCAATTACTTGTTTCTCTTCTTGGTTGTTTTGTCTAAGCTTTTGCTTAGACTATTGCAATGGTTTCTTATCTGGGTGTCCAAATACTTCTTTATAAAGTCTTCAGTTGATCCAAAATGCTGCTGCCAGAGTCTTAACTGGAGTTTGTGGGAGAAAAAATATCTCTCCAGTTTTAACTTCTCTCATTTGGCTCCCGGTTGAATTCAGAATTGAATTTAAAATATTACTTATAAATTACAAAGCTCTCAACAACATAGCTCCATCTTATATTGCAGATCTTATTGTTCCATATTTCTTTAACAGAACACTTCACTCTCAGACTGCATGTTTTCTTGTGGTTCCTATAGGGTTTCCAAGAGCAGAATGGGAGAACGATCTTTCAGTTATCAGGCTCCTCTCTTGTGGAACCAACTTCCAGTTTCTGTCTGTAAGGACATTGTCCAGTTTTAAGACTTTCCTTTTTGATAAATCCTATAGGGTTGGCTTGTTGTGCTGCTATAGGCTTAGACTACTAGAGGACAAACTGACCTAATTTCTTCAAATTAATAGTTAACTAATGCATGCATATGAATACAAAGTAGTTTACATTTGATACTATCTACCTTATCATGTGATTCTCAACCTGCCATTGTGTATCTGTTCCTCCTTCATGTCCTCTCAAACCAGCCAGTCAAAGCAGATGGTCACTTGTCCTTAGCCTGGTTCAGCTAAAGGTTTCTTCCTAATGAGGGAGTTTTTTTTTTATTTCCACTGTGGCCTTTGTGCTTGCTCAAGATGAGAGTCTGAAACAAAGTTAGACTCAAAGTGGTCTGCTCCTCAGATAATATTGTTAATAGCTTAATTTTGATCATCTGACCTTGCTACAGTAGATAGGCTGAGGAGTTGGGCTGGCATTTTACAAAGTAGGTTCTGCTTTGAAATGGTTGTCCTCTTACTTGTCTGATATATCAAGCTTCTTGACAACATTATATTCATTCATTCAACCTTTATTCAGTGGTGGAGAAAGTACTCAAACACTGTACTTAAGTAAAAGTAAAATAAACAGACAAAAATGTACTCTAGTAAAAGTAGAAGTACCATATTAATGTTTTTACTTAAGTAAAAGTAAATAAGTACTTGCTTTTAAAATACTTAAAGTATTAAAGTAAAAGTACTTGCTGAATGTATTATCTAACGCAATGGCCTACAGTATCATGAAGTGTACGTACTGTATGTATATTTTCTGTAATACATTAAAAGTGTTGAGTCATTTTAATGAACAATGCTGCAGATAGTGCATGTGTTTATTGTGTGACACAGTTCACACTTGGACTTGTGATTCTGTGCGTCAAAATTTCAGGAATGACCTGCAGAGTTAAATGTCATTAAATAAAATAAGAAAGAGGAACGATTATACCTTTGAAATTTTTTATATAACACAAAGTAAAACCAATGTGTCATTTTAACTGCAGTAAAAACATTGAAGTAAAAGTTGTCTGATGAAAAAAGGAGCAATAGACCAAACAAAGGAATAGACCCTGATCACTTCAACTCCAGTTTGTCATCAACTGTCTAGTCGACCTTGTAATGGGTCAATAGTGAACAATATTTTAGCTTCCTGATACCATTTTCAAAACTTGGACCCAAGTGTTGAGACATTTGGAAACATCTCTTGTCTCCTAACATCCCATGAACTGACACATTTTAATATTGCAGCAAGAATTTATTGTTCAAGTTCAGAAGAATTTGGTTTTCAATTTTTTTTTGTCCAGTCTGTCTCTTTTGGGAGAGAGAATCTGTCCTGCTGTACTGTATAATCTTTCAATAATCTTTCAATAGTTTTTTTAACAGTCTTTCAATATTCATTCAATAAGGCCATGGTGTTGTGTATCTTCTGGCTGACTCTCCACTGTGGAATCCATTGTGGGTGTGTTGGCGATGCTGGGTGGCCCCAGCTCAGTGATATATATACTAGAACATACATTATTGGCCCAACTTCTAGAAGGTGGGTGTAATATTACCTGTCCACTTTGCAGTGATTCAGTGGCCCAACTCCCCTCTCACTTTTGGTTACTTTCAAACTAACGAACAAATCAAAAAATCGCAACATGAAAGTTACTTGTAACTCAACACATTATAGAAATGTAGTAGAGTAGAAAGTACAGATACTTCATGTAAAATGTAGTGGAGTAAAAGTAAAAAGTACCCACATTTAATTATACTTAAGTAAAGTACAGATACATGAAAAATGTACTTAAGTACAGTAACAAAGTATTTGTACTTAGTTACATCCCACCACTGCCAATCACTAATGCGTTCACTGTTGATTGGGTCCACCGTCAGTCCATCTCGAGACACAATGTGTCCCATGTACTTCACAGCAGGTTTGCAGAAGTCACATTTGTTAGGGTTTAACTTTAACCCTGCTTGTCTGAAGCGAGTGAGAATGTCTGTGAGATTGCCTAGATGTTCTTCAAATGTTTTTCCCATGCAAATGATGTCATCCAAGTAAATGACACAAGTTGTCCAGTGTAGACCTCGCAGAACCAGCTCCATGAGCCTTTGAAAGGTTGGAGGTGCGTTTTTGAGTCCCATGGGCATGACCTTAAATTGGTACAAGCCATCACCTGTAGTAAATGCAGTCTTTTGTCTGTCTGCAGGATCCATTTGTACTTGCCAGTACCCACTAGACATGTCCATGGTAGAAAAGTACTGCGAACCAGACAACGCGTCTAAACTGTCATCTACTCTTGGTAGGGGGTGTGCGTCAGTAATAGTGACAGAGTTCAGTTTTCGAAAATCTACACAAAATCTATATGAGCCATCTTTCTTTTTCACCATCACCACCGGGCTGGCCCAGGGGCTCGAGCTGTCCTCTATCAAATCTTGCGCCTTAAGTGCTTCCACTTGGCGACGGATTTCAGCCTTCATGACTGGAGAGGTGCGGTAGGCTCTCTGAGAGACTGGGGTGTGACAGTTCGTAATGATTTTGTGTGTGACCATGTCAGTTCTACCAAAGTCATGTGGGTGTTGACTAAACACGTCAGCAAAAGAAGTCAAAGTGTCCGTCAGTTGTGTTTTCTGCAATGGCGTCAGGTCTGAATCTGTGTCATCTAGAATAGGAGTTGCACCCGGACTGTCAGGTATCTGTGTATTAACATTACCGATAGAACCATCCATAATGGTGAACTCACTCCCTGCCAAGATAGCATGAAAATGTCCCACCTGTGTACCATCATGTAACATAACTTCACTATGTGAAACATTAGCCACTTTCACACAAATAGAACCGTGCTCTACCCTCGCCACAGTCCATGCCATACCAGTAGAGGACTGATCGGTATAATGTGGTTCGAACACACCAATGTAACCATTAGGTAAAAACCCTTTGAGGGGTACATCAAGATTAGCTGTGATGACCCTCTCTGACATAGCTGGAATGGCAACCGTGGACGCCACTGTCACCGCAGTCAGGCAGGGAATGTACAAATGTGGACTAACTAGTGGTACAGCTGTACCAGCTACATTGCATGTCATGGTGCGAGTGTCAACAGTAATGCCATTTGCCACCATAAAGTCCCAACCTAAAATGATTGGTTTAGTACAGTTTCTGACAACTTGAAGTGTATGTGTCATGGGCTCACCTGCAATACTTAGGTTCACATAAATGGAGCCTACAGAGTCAAGGGGATCACCTGTGACCCCAGTGAGAGGGATAAACCGTTTCATAATGGGTTTTCTCTGAAGAGCAGGTGTAGCCATTCTAAAAGTCTCACTAATAATAGAAACGTCAGCTCCTGTGTCAACAAAAGCATGCACCACAGTGTCCTCAATAACAACTGACACATATCTTTTGTCTACATCAGTCACACACAAGCTGTCAGTAGTACCTGTGTCAGGGTGAATGTCGTTGTCCGTCTGGGCCAAAGAGAAGTTGGTAGCTGACAATTTGCCCTCATTGTCAGCTACTTGTAGTTTCCCTGCTCCCGGTATTGACGTGCAGGGGACTGGAACCGTACCCGGGCCGGACTGGGAGAGCGATGAAGGCGGCCACTTTCATAGCGGCCCGGAGAGCGACCACGGCTAGCATAGCCCCTGTTTGGAGCGTTGTAGCCCTGCGAGTAGCGTTCAGATGAGCTGGTTCGAGCAGGTGACTCCCGTTGGTTGCGTTCCTCGTCATGTGATGTGCGGAAGGAGCTGCGGCGATGTGTGTTCCGGTCGTCCGATGAGTCTCTGCGGCGTGGAGGTGACAGATGGTAGTCATCCGATGAATATCTGCCCTCACCTCGTCCAGCCGAAGCGGAGCTCCGATGACGAAATCCATAATCCCGCCTGTCCTGTCGATATGCGTCCTCACACTGGCGGTCAACCGTCATTTGTAGCTGTTGAACTTTGTCCGCCAGCATTTCGATCGTCTTTGCCATTTTCTTGAAATCATCCCCCGTAGCTGAGTGGACTCCTTGAGGAGCAGGTGAAGGGAGCTGAGTAGCAGGGTAAGCTGGTTGAGAATAAAACTGTGCAGTAGTCGGGGATGTGAACCCTCTACTAGCTTGGCGAGCAGTTTCAATTTGCACAGCAAACTGTAGTGCAGTCTCCAATGTCTTAACACCCTGCTCATGACATCGCAGTTGGAGGTATGGGTCAAGTCCAGCAAGAAAGCGTCTAAATGTTTCTCCCTGTTTAGCATTATTATCATAAGTTGGAAAAGCTTCCTCGACCAAACGGCAAATCTCTGCAGCGAACACAGGAAGAGCTTCACCAGGGAGGCGGCTGCGTGCATTAATGTAGCTCTGGAAAGTCGACAAATAAGCAGATTGTCCAAACACGCTTTTCAGTTTCTCCTTTGTGGCTGAATAGTCTGTTTTAACTGCATCAGATAGACTGTCCCAGTAACTAAAAGCAGCTCCCCCCAAGCATGTAGGTAACAGTTTGGCCAAACTATCCTCATTAGCATCAGGATCAGCAGCAACAGTCACTTCGAAACGTCTGCACCATTTAGAGAAGTCCTCTTTTTCATCCCCCACAAAGACGTGGCTGTACTGTGGCCTGGCACGGCCAGCAGCAGAATGAAAAGGTAATTGTTCCCAAAAATTACTCTCCATAACTGAGTATTGGTCGTTGTAACTAGCAGCAGAAAAAAAAGAAATGGAGGGGAAAAAAAAAAAAGTCCGTCCTCAGCAGCAGCTAAATGCGCCTATCAGCATGTGCAACATTAGCTATCTGGCTAATAGCATGCTAAGCGTGTGCTCACCGCTCCAATCGCTGAAAGCGTCCACAAACCCGCTGCCACCAGTGTAACACCACCGCTTGAGGTGGAGAAGTGTTACCAGCACATCCGAAGGTCGTGGGGTGGAGAATGAGTAACCACGCTGAAAGGGAATAGCTTGGCTGCACGAACTTTATTCAGCTCTTCAATACAGCATCATCCCCTCATGAACGCTGCCCGCGTCTCCCGCAGTTTCGCCCCGCAAGTCTGAACACACCCAAAAAACCCAGAAGAAGAAATCTCTTAAAGACACAGTAACCTAAATACATAACTGCACAAATAAATCATCTTACATCAAAACAAATCAAAATAAATCATCTTACAATAGTAAAGGTGTGTCTCAGTTGAACTTTTCCTTAATAAAAGGACTTCAGTGGTCAAATCAGCAGCATTTCAAAAGTATTCGCTGCCTTGGTGCTCTGTGAGCGCGCAGACAGGGAGGAAATAATCAAGGAGGAATGCTGCACATATCTTCAAAATTTAACAAGATAAGCGCCTAAAACAATTATTTGTTTGCTGGTGAAGATTCTCAGTCGTACAGGACATGATAAAATCAAAAAGGCGTTCAATACAAGATCAACTGGACTTTATTTGTTGCAAAAGACGTTTCGACCCCTATCCAGGAGGCTTTTTTAATTCACTGAAACCAAAAAGTGAGCGTGTGGAGTTATAATTACATAATATACATTTTGGTTATCAAAAGAGTGACCCTTGGCCGTGAGGTGGAGGTCAACAGCTGAGTTTTGTCCAGAGGAGGTTGTTCTCCTGTGTTTGTTTGCTCAACATTATAGTAAAGGTGTGTCTCAGTTGAACTTTTACTTAATAAATGCACTTCAATGGTCAAATTTGCTGCATTCCGCTGGGGCGGCACAGAGAAATTAAGCTGATTTGACGGTTGCTCTAGGCGAGCTGGATGAAGGTGGCAGGATATAGCAAGCCAATTGTGTCATTAATAACCACTTTTTACCTATTACATGATACAAGAGCATTCCATACTGCTTGTCTGCCATCTAGCCGCTGAAAATGGTAGTGTTTACACATGCAGAAGGGGACCATCTGTCCACAGCAATCAATCATCATGCATAACAATCAAATGTTTTAGGCCAGAAAGCCAACTTGCTACTCACAGAAATAGCCTGAGGACTTTTGTATTTTTTAGAATCAGTTAACTCTAGCCATTTTGAACCTATTTAAATCGAAACATGATTTAGTCCTTAGCCTTCTCCGTATGGTTTTATGCCAAGAAAGAGCACCACCGATGCCATGTTTTCTTTGAGAATGCTGATAGAGAAGTACAGAGAGGGTCAGAAAGAACTCCATTGTGTCTTTGTGGATTTAGAAAAAGCATATGACAGGGTGCCAAGGGAGGAGGTGTGGTATTGCATGAGGAAATCTGGAGTGGCAAAAAAGTATGTTAGACTGGTACAGGACATGTAGGAGGACAGCAGGACAGTGGTGAAATGTGCTGTAGGAGTGACAGACAGCTTCAATGTGGAGGTGGGATTGCTTCAAGGATCTGCTCTGAGACGCTTCTTGTTTGCTTTGGTGATAGACCGACTAACAGATGAGGTCAGGCAGGAATCCCCATGGACTATGATGTTTGCAGATGACATTGTGATCTGTGGTGAGAACAGGGAACAGGTGGAAGAGAACTTGGAGAGGTGGAGGTATGCACTTGAAAGAAGAGGAATGAAAGTCAGCCGTAGTAAGACAGAGTACATGTGTGTGAATGAGAGGGAGGCTGGTGGAACAGTGAGGCTACAAGGAGCAGAGGTCACAAAGGTGCAGGACTTCAAGTACTTGGGGTCCACTGTCCAGGAAAATGGGGAATGTGGTAAAGAGGTGAAAAAGAGAGTCCAGGCAGGATGGAGTGGATGGAGAAAAGTTTCAGGAGTGATTTGTGACAAAAAGGTGTCAGCAAAGGTCAAAGGAAAAGTTTACAAGACAGTGGTGAGACCAGCTATGTTGTATGGTCTGGAGACAGTAGCATTGACAAAAAGACAGGAGAAAGAACTGGAAGTGACAGAAATTAAGATGCTGAGGTTCTCCTTAGGACCGACAAGGATGGATAAGATCAGGAATGAGATCATCAGAGGTACAGCACAGGTTGAACAACTGGGCGGTAGGGTTGGGCATCGTTTGAATTTGAGCGATTCCGGTTCCGATTCCGATTCTTCGTTTCGATTCCGATTCTTTTCGATTCTCGATTCTGATTCTTTTTGTAGGCGGGGTTAAAAAAAACATGTCAATTCAATTCAGTTCAGTTTATTTATACTGTATAGCTCCAAGTCACAACAGAAGTTGTATCAGGGCACTGAACAGAAACAATCAAATATAAAAATAATAAGTTAACAGAAACTTTAAAATAAAAATAATAAGTTAACAGAAACTTTAATATAAAAATAATGGTAACACTATTTATCTGAGGAGACTGCTTTGAGTTTAACTCCATGTTATAAAAGAGCTACAGTAGTTAGCCAGTTCTTTCAGGATGAAATAATTTGAACTTCTGTTTGAATTTAATGCTATGAACTTTTTCCTTTTTGTTACATTTACTATGAATTTCTCACAGGGCAGATTAGAGCCAACATGGAGGACTCACCAACATATACTGTATTATTATTATTATACATATAATATTGTCCAGTGTCTGATGCTGCAGTCATGTTACTGAGCTCCCACTGATGGGCTAACCTGGTTCCACCACCAGCAGCAGGATCCTCAGACAGAACAGCTGGTGGGATGTCCTGGTATCTGCAGCCCTCTCTCCATTTGTTTCTTCATGGACATGGAGCTGTGACATTATGTTGTGCCTCTTGCTCAGCAAAAAGCTCCTCCAGTGGAGACTTTCTGGACAGACTGCAGGAAGTTCCTAAACAAACAACAGGTTTATCAGTATTATCAGTAAAAAGAGATTATTAAATCATTTTTAAGACTGAGAATGTATACAATTATTAGCTCTGTTGTTATTGCCTAACTAACCTATTCAATAATTCTTCAAACTGTGACATTCACTCATAATGGAATGAAAGAGAACATAAACAGAAATTATATAATAATGAAAAATAGAGACATTAAAACATTTTAAAAGACACAGAGAACTTTAAATGAATTAAGAATGTTAATGTTGGATTTGCTTAACTATAGAAACGTTTCTACAGTTTTATTTTGCTTTGTTTTGTTTTGTTTTTTGAATGTCCAGAGGACCAGACTTAACTTTTTTGGATAGTAGTAATGTGTCTGAGTGCAATGTAAGTGCAATCCATGGCAGGAGTTGAATCCACATCTGAAAAGGGATGCAACCTTTTCACAACATGCTGTAACTGTTCTGTGGCACTCTTCATTCAGTTAAACTGATGTTTTTACCTTGGACACTGGTGAACACTGTGAAGCCATTTCAGGTCGTTTGTCTAAGAAAACAATACGAGCTAACGTTAGCATCGTGTTTGTATTTGAGCTGACTCACCGCTTTAAGCGGAGTATAACTTGTTAGCTGCCTTAATGTTGGTATGAGACGTAGTTTATAGTTTATTTATTTACCTGATGGAGCCGAAGAGGTAGCGATTAGCGAAAAGTCCGGCAGAGCATTTTGCAGACGGACCACTCCGCACTTCCGGTCGGACACGAAGCAAAAATAATCCGGTGGAGCGCGTCAAACGGGACACTATTTTACTTCTCTCCTTTGCATGATAGAAAATTATTGCAAGTGCTGCACTGACCTGACTGATCATTTTATTAATTAGTACGCTTTCAATCGTGGATCCACACTTCCGGTGGATTCTTCTTCGTTGGGTTTCGGCGGCAAATTCTTCTTCGGTGTTGGCGGCTACTTCCGGTCGGCTAACTAGCATCGAACATCCATCCATCCATCCATCCATCTTCTTCCGCTTATCCGGGGTCGGGTCGCGGGGGTAGCAGCCTAAGTAGGGAGGCCCAGACTTCCCTCTCCCCAGCCACTTGGAGCAGTTCCTCCGGGGGAATCCCAAGGCGTTCCCAGGCCAGCCGAGAAACATAGTCCCTCCAGCGCGTCCTGGGTCTTCCTCTGGGTCTCCTCCCGGTGGGACGTGCCCGGAACACCTCACCAGGGAGGCGTCCAGGAGGCATCCTAACCAGATGCCCGAGCCACCTCAACTGGCTCCTCTCGATGTGGAGAAGCAGCGGCTCTACTCCGAGTCCCTCCCGGATGACTGAGCTTCTCACCCTATCTCTAAGGGAGAGTCCAGCCACCCTGCGGAGAAAACTCATTTCAGCCGCTTGTATCCGAGATCTTGTTCTTTCGGTCATAACCCAAAGCTCATGACCATAGATGAGGGTGGGAACGTAGATCGATCGGTAAATTGAGAGCTTTGCCTTTTGACTCAGCTCTCTCTTCACCACGACAGACCGGTACAGCGCCCGCTTCACTGCGGACGCTGCACCTATCCGCCTATCGATCTCACGCTCCAGTTTTCCCTCATTCGTGAACAAGATCCCGAGATACTTAAACTCCTCCACTTGGGGCAGGACCTCCTCCCCGACCCGGAGAGGGCATGCTACCCTTTTCCGGCTCAAGACCATGGCCTCGGATTTGGAGGAACTGATCCTCATCCCGGCCGCATCACACTCGGCTGCAAACCGCTCCAGTGAAAGTTGTAAATCACGAACTGATGAAGCCAGTAGGACCACATCATCTGCAAAAAACAGCATCGAACATAGGAATCGCAAATTAATATTTTGAACGATTCCGGGAAAACCGGACAGTTAGTCCCAGTTCCGAACGATTCTCGATTCTCGATGCCCAACCCTACTGGGCGGTAAAGTTAGGGAGGCCAGACTGAGATGGTTTGGACATGTCCAAAGGAGGGACAGTGGGTATATTGGTAGAAGGAAGTTAGAAATGCAGCTGCCAGGAAAAAGACAAAGAGGAAGGCCAAAGAGGAGATATATGGATGCAGTTGGAGAGGACATGAAGGTAGTTGGAGTGAGGACAGAAGATGTAGAGGACAGAGTCAGGTGGACGAGGATGACTCGCTGTGGTGACCTCTGAAGAGGGAAAAGCCAAAAGGAGAAGAAGAAGAAGGAAATTTATGCAACCACAACAGCTCTTTAATTTATTATTAATAAAAGTATTTATTGCAACAATTGGTATTGTTTCTGTCTTGCCTGAAAACCCCGACAGTGCAACGTGACCACACTAGAACCCAGTGGGCAGATCCACACATCAGCCTGAGGGTGGTCAGCCCCGCCTGTTGAGGGGGTCCAGACGGACTCTTCGCCTGCCTGTTCCAGTCTGGGAGTCCTGACGGACTCTTCGCCTGCCTGTTCCAGTCTGGGGGTCCAGACGGACTCTTCGCCTGCCTGTTACAGTCTGGGGGTCCAGACGGACTCTTCGCCTGCCTGTTCCAGTCTGGGGGTCCAGACTGACTCTTCGCCTGCCTGTTCCAGTCTGGGGGTCCAGACGGACTCTTCGCCTACCTGTTCCAGTCTGGGGGTCCAGACGGACTATTCGCCTGCCTGTACCAGTCTGGGGGTCCAGACGGACTCTTCGCCTGCCTGTTCCAGTCTGGGGGTCCAGACGGACTCTTCGCCTGCCTGTTACAGTCTGGGGGTCCAGACGGACTCTTCGCCTGCCTGTTCCAGTCTGGGGGTCCAGACTGACTCTTCGCCTGCCTGTTCCAGTCTGGGGGTCCAGACGGACTCTTCGCCTACCTGTTCCAGTCTGGGGGTCCAGACGGACTATTCGCCTGCCTGTACCAGTCTGGGGGTCCAGACGGACTCCTCGCCTGCTTGTTCCAGTCTGGGGGTCCAGACGGACTCTTCGCCTGCCTGTTCCAATATGGGAGTCCAGCCGGACTCTTCGCCTGCCTGTTCCAGTCTGGGGGTCCAGACGGACTCCTCTCCCATCTGTCCTGCCGCAGAGGATCTAGTTCTGGCCACAGAAGACCCTGCCTCTTCTGACCCGTCTGTTGAGCTCCTCGCCACCAATCCAACCACTGAAGATCCTGTGTCTACCGCAGAAGATCCTGGCCTGCTTGAGGTCTTCATCCCTGGCCCGCCTGAGTTCTTCAGACTCATCTCGACCGCCGAAGATCCCTCATCAACCGCAGAAGATCGTGGCTCACCAGAGGTCTTTGTCCCTGGTCCGCCTGAGGTCTTCATCCCTGGCCCACTTGAGGTCTTCGTCCCTGGCCCGCCTAAGGTCTTTGTCCCAGGTCCACCTGAGGTCTTCACCCCTGGTCTGCCTGATGTCTTTGTCCCTGGTTTGCCTGAGGTCTTCATCCCTGGCCCACCTGAGGTCTTTGTCCCTGGCCTCCTTGAGATCTTTGTCCCTGGCCCGCCTAAGGTCCTTGCTCCTAGCTCACCTGAGGTCCTTGCTCCTAGCTCGTCTAATGAGGTCTTAGTTTCTGGGTCCACACCTCGCCTCAGATCCACACCTTGTCCAGGTTCCACGACCCGTCCAGGCTCTACGTCCTGTCCCGTCCTCTCACCTGGTCTGCTCCGGCGTCATGGACGGCTCTCGGGTTGCCTGCCCAGTCTGATCTGGCACCATGGGTGACTCAACAGACACCCGCCTGGTCTGCACCGGCATAATGGACGACTCTCCAGTTACCCGCTCGAGCTGTTCCTACATGACGTGATCCTGTTCCGACCTATAGGATGACATCTCAGCCACCTACCTGACCAGCCCCGGCCTGATGAATGGTCTCCAGGCCGCCTATCGGACCTGCTCCTGCCTGAATGGCCTCCCAGCCGACTGTCTGTCCGGTATCTGCCTGAACAGCCTGATGGACGGCCTCTTGGCTGCCTGCCTGAATGGGCCCGGCCTGATTAATGGTCTCTAGGCTGCCCATCTGACCTGATACTGCCAGGACAGCCTCTTGGCCGCCCACCCGACCTTTTCCAGCCTGATGGATTGCCTCCCGGCCACCCGTCCAACCTACTACGGCCTCATGGACAACCTCCCGGCCGTCCGTTCGACCTGTTCCAGCCTGATGAACAGCCGCCTGCCTGACCTGCTCCAGCCTGATTGACGGCCGCCCACCCGACTTGTTCCAGCCTGATGGACGGTAGCCCACCCGACTTGTTCCAGCCTGATGGACGGCCTCCCTGCCATCCGCCCAACCTGTTCCTACCTGATGGGACGGCCTCCTGACTGCCCGTCCGGCGTGTTCTGGCCTGATGGTCGGCCTCCTGGCCGCCCACCCTGTTCTGGCCCTATGGATGGCCTCTCGGCCATTCACCATACCTATTCCGGCCTGATGGACAGCCTACCGGCTACCCCCAGAACAATGACCTTATTTGGGATGCTCTTCTGACTACCCAGACATTTTTGTTTTCCCCTGTTTGTGTCTAGTTAGTTTCCATGTGTTTGTCAGTTTTTGTTTTGTCCTCTTGTTCTCTTTGGGTCCTCATACCTTTCATGTCCTTCCTCTTCCCGCCCATGTCTTTTGGGGGTGGACCTTTTTGGAGATGCCAAAGGGTGTCTTTGAGGGGGGGGAGGGGGTACTGTAAGGATGACACTATCTAGTGGGCCTTCCTTGGCTGTATTCCTAGTGTGTCTCATTTACCCAGTTAATTCCACCCTTGTCTTATGCCAGCTGTTTGTAATCGCTTCCTGTCTTGTCTGTGTATATAAGTCTGTCTGTGAGTCTTGTCCTTTGTTGCATCGTCATTAGGCCTTGTCCTTTCCTTTCCTGTCCTGATCCTGTCTTGGTCCTGTCCTGATTGTTTCACATTGGAAGTTTATGCTGCCACGTCAGCTCTTTAATTTATTATTATTAAAAGTATTTATTTTTCTACCTGCTGAGTCTGAGTCCCTGCCTGCAACAGTTGGGTTAGTTTCTGTCTTGCCCTGACAAAGGTCTGCAGTTTGGGACAGAATGCTGTTTAATATACCACATTGTTATGTATTATTAGTGTTTAGCATACTGTATATCTTAGTTTTTTTATTGTACCTCACATATTATCACTCAACACAAAGTTTTTAACACTAGACTCTGTGTCACCAAACGGGTTTTCACTAAACTCTCGGTCATGTGCTCATACAGTTTGCACTACTTCTCATAATTGCACTAATGTCTGTATTACATCACTGCCTATAATCATAATACTGTTTACATTCTCTGTTTACATTTATTAATACTGTTTACTTTTATTACTACTGCTTACATGTAATTACTACTGTTTACATTTATTTACACTACTTTAATATCTACACCACTGCTGGTACATATACAGTGTGCTCTGAACGGTCTTATTTAGGGATGCCCAATGTGCCTTACTGCATATGCCACTTTTTGCCTCTACAACAACATCAACTACTACCTCATACATATACTGTGTACATTGACTCATACGCTGCTTTGCCACTTTGCAAATGTCAATGCTAGAAACCTTTAGTTTATTTTAGTTATACTTTTTATACTCTTTTTTTATACCACTATGCAAAAAAAAAAAAAAAAAAAAAACACAGGACAGTGTTAGTTTTACTATTTTTATGCTTATGTCTATTATTATATGTTTCAGTGTTTCAATGTTTAGATGTTTACTGTTGCACCGAGGGACTGAGAGAAACGCAATTTCGGTCCTGTGTATGTCCTGCACTGTACATATTGCAGATCTGACAATAAAGTTGACTTTGACTTTGACTTAGATCCTAACATACTGTTTCTTTTTACCCTTTATATATTTGCTATTTTTGGGTGTAACTGGGACCTTGAACACATAATGTCATTCCACCTCATGTACCACATGTGATGCAAATGACCATAAAGAACCTTGAACTATGACCCTTGAACTTGCTTTTCTTTACCTCTGTGAATTTGATTTATTTTGTCCTATGTGCTTTGCTTTGTTTTGTTGCACAGTACATAACATTCCTTGACCTTGCTGCTGTTTTCAAGTGCTTCACAAATAAAGTGGTATGCTATGGTATGGTATTAATTAAAATCTACTAAGCAATCTATGAGATATTTTGCTAACAGTGAGAGACACAAACACAGACAAATCTCCCCCTGTGACACTGATAGAATCAGTGTGAAATATCCTGATGCATGCTAAATAATCTAGGTAGAAAAATCTAAAAAAGATAAGTCTGGTCCTCTGGACATTAAAAAAATTTGTGGAAATGTTTCGTCTTTCCTCTGAAAGACTTCTTCAGTCTGAATACCTGTCTGTATTCAGTCTGTCAGTTTGCTGCTGACAACCAAAACCAGCTGCTCACATGATCAAGGAGGGCCATCAGCCTAACGATGGATCGTGAGTACCCTGATGGTTGCTTGCTATTCACAAGGGGCTGCGTAATAATAGCAATAACAGCATTATAAGAGGGGGACAGTTGAACATGGAGACCTCCACCTCTGTTTAATGATGGACAGTTTCTTTTCACAAAGATGGCCTCCTTTACTCCTCTCTCAAACCATTGTTCCTCTCTATCAAGGATGTGAACATCTTCATCCCTGAAAGAGTGACCGCTGGCCTGGAGATGAGTGTAGACCACAGAGTCCTGACCTGATGATGTTGATCTTCTGTGCTGGGCCATCCTTTTGGCCAGTGGCTGTTTAGTTTCCCCGATATAAGACTGATCACAGCCCTCCTGACACTGAACAGCATACATAATATTACTCTGTTTGTGCCGGGGGACTGGATTTTTGGGATGAAACAGGCTTTGACGTAATGTATTTTGGGGTTTAAAAGCCACTGGGACGTTATGTTTAGAAAATAAACGTCTCAATTTCTCTGAAACTCCCACAACATGCGGAATGACCACTGGTCTGGGTCTGGATTCCTCCTTTTCACCTGATGGCTGGCTAGAGTCCTGTTTGGGCTTCTTCTCTGCTTTCAGGAAGGCCCAGTTAGGATATCCACATTTCTCTAGTCTAAAGCCTGTCTTGTGTGGGATTTCTCCTTCTGCCTGGCTCCTGAGTTAGTGGGGATGCTGTCTGCTCTGTGGTACAGAGTCCTGATGACTCCTGAAGCTAGATTCATACTTGACGCGTCGCGCAGCGCGCGAGGGTGCGCGCTCCAAAAGTGACGCAATTTCACAGTCCCGCCCCTGCGCGTTGGCCCCGCGCAGGGGATTAGCGCGTGCCGTGCACCTCTGAATTTTTGAAACTCCGCAAGCCCTGCGCGCGCGGTGGGCGCTACGATTTGATTGACAGGTCCTCACCGACAGCCTTCACCCTCTTCACGCCGGAGCCTGCAGCTGTTTGCGCCGCTGTGGTCGTGGAGACGGAGTCGCGACGCATGGAGGAATGTTTTGTGACACAAAATGTATTAAATTATCCTTCATTCCTGATCTGGAGTCGGACTTTTCTTTTGTTTTTTCGCCAAAAGTCACGTGATCGCTTTCTCCTCCGCTGACTCCATGCATTAAAACCGCAAATAAAGACAACAGTTCAGCACGCGAGCAGAAAGCTATTTGTTTTTGTTGTGTGACGTCAAACAGTTCTTCTTCTACGGTAGATTTCTTCTTCTACACCTTTCTTGCAACATATGCACAGGTTTTAGAGGGTACTGCCTCCTGCTGGTCCGTAAAAGAACAGCACTTTGCCATGCGCCGCCGTGGGACAACTATAAACACAGAGGCAACACTGTAAACGCATTTCGCCGCACGGCACAGTGCACGCGCAGCGCGGGCGCTCCAGCCTGCGGACCAAAGCGCGAGTCTAACTCAGCCTTAACTTGTGCTCCAGAGGGTGATAGGAGTCAAACTGCAAATACTGGTCTGTGTGGGTGGGTTTGCGATACACCAGCTTCAGAGAAGCTGCTGAAAATGAAGGAGCGCTAGTTCTTGACCAATACGCATCCTCAGTTCTGGGGTACATTAGTACATGTACTGACAATGTCGTCACCTTAAAATATCTTAAAAGTTACCCGAACAGAAAACCTTGGCTTAATGCAGAGGTGCACACCCTGCTGGAAGTCAGGAACACTGCCTTCAGGTCTGGAAATTCCCAGGAGCTGAGAAGGACAAGAAAAGAGCTGGTTGCTAGTATTAAAAGGGCCAAGGCCACATATGCACAGAGGATCGAGGGTCAATTCACCTCACAAGATCCATGGAGCACGTGTTAAGTGTATAACATATAAAGGCAGGAGTGAACAATGCCCCAAAGACTCATCACTGCCTGATGCCCTCAACAATTTCTACGCATGCTTTGAAGACCTGAACAGACCACCCAGCACCAGACTCACCTCACCGCCGGATGAAGAGCCTCTCAGCATGACCTCAGCAGAAGTAAGGAGTACTTTCAGGAGGATTAATCCTCACCAGGCAACCGGCCCAGACAACATCCCGGGAAAGTGTTGAAAGAATGTCCCGATCAGCTCTGCAAGGTGCTGACAGACATCTTTAACAGCTCACTTACCCTGGCGACAGTTCCCAGCTGTCTGAACACAGCCACCATCATCCCAGTCCCAAAGAGCTCTACAGTGACTGGTCTGAATGACTATGGGCCAGTCACCCTCACCCCAATAGTCACTAAATGCTTCAAAAAACTGGTCATGACCCACATCAAAACAACTATCAAAATCAATGAGGACCTTCATCAGTACACATACCATACCATACCAATTTATTTCTAAAGCACTTAAAATACAACATAGCAACCGTTCGAAGTGCTGTACAAAGATAAAAACAAACAAAAAACAGTAAAACAATAAAAACAACTATA
>JBBPBX010042974.1:0-28145 GCA_038048925.1 Garcialebias charrua | reverse complement strand
TGATGGAGATGTTCAATATTTATCATCTAAAACTAATTACTCTGACCCAATAATTATAACCCAGCTCACTTATATCAAATATTCTCTGTTCCCTTTAAACACTTATAATTTGATAGTACAAACATGTTTGTTGCTTTTCTCCTTGATACAGAAAAGACAGTCTTCTAGCCTTGACAATGTTTGGATTAGATGTTCTTGTTGGATCAGAACCATGACTTGTTTGTTTTATCTGTAAGACGTCAGAACTTGTCAAACTCCACCTCCTTCTTGTTTAAATAGCTTGTCATGTCCAGTACAATTCGGAATTGTGCTGGACAATGTTTTTTGAGACCAAACTAAGTTTCTGAAGACATTAAAAGCCCTTCCCCTTGCAAGTTTGTTTGTCTGTTTTTAACACTGTTCTCTTGTTTATCTTGTGTGGTTTTTATTAAGGTAACAGGGGTTTAAAATCCCCATCAGTACTGTATTGTTTACTTGGCATATTTTCAAAATTAACATTTTGTAAGTCTTTATTTTGTCTTTTTTTGTACCGAAAATTGACCGAACCGAAATGTGATTTTAGTATACCGTTACTCCCCGGCAACGGTACAATCACCATCACCCAGAAGATGGTGATTGTGAGGGTAAAATTGTGTGTGTGTGTGTGTGTGTGTTGAAGTAACATTGTCTTTATTGTATGTACATGTGTTTCAGTGGTTCCTGCCTCTGTTTAGAGCTGATTAAGAAGAAGAAGCTCCACAAGACTGAAGGCCTGATGTTGACCAGCAGGACCCAGAGCCTCTTATCATAAAGTGGAAGAAAAGACCCTTAGACCAGTCTTTTGGGTGACCAACTTAATATGGAGGAGACCGATATCAGGTTTTAGGTCACTACAGTTTCTTTAAAGAGTGAGGAGGATAAAATTTTTTACCAGGAACCCAGATTTAAAAGTTCACAAAGACAGTTTCAGCTCTTCAAAGACTGACGTTAACGAGGACGATGAAGAGGATGATGAAATGACCAATCCTGACTCTCTACTAAAGAACTCATCAGACTCTGAATCAGAACGTGAAGACAGTATGAAAGACAGGAAGGAAAGTAGGGCTCCTGAATCAGAGGTAAAAACTGTCAACAAGTCTTTGAGCTGCTCTGAGTGTGGTAAGCAGTATGTCAGTAACCGGACTCTTCAAAGACACATGACAAGTCATTCAGGAGTGAAGTCTTCAAGATGTCTGCTTAATAAGAAATGTGTTGGAAAGAAGAAAAATGTAGCGTCATGCAGGAAAGTCCAGGCAAGACCAAAATCAATAAGCTGCGATGACTGTGGTAAAATATTTACTTCCAAATCAAAATTAAACTCACACATGAGAGTCCACACAGGAGACAAGCCATTTCCATGTGAACTTTGTGGACACAGATTTAGTCAGAAGGCAAGTTTAAACATACACATGAGAGTCCACACAGGAGACAAGCCATTTCCATGTGAACTTTGTGGACACAAATTTAGTCGGAAGGACAGTTTAAACATACACATGAGAGTCCACACAGGAGACAAGCCATTTCCTTGTGAACTTTGTGGACAAAGATTTAGTCATAAGACAGAATTAAACATACACATGAGAGTCCACACAGGAGACAAGCCGTTTCTTTGTGAACGATGTGGACAAAGATTTAGTCGGAAGGACAGTTTAAACTCACACATGATAGTCCACACAGGAGACAAGCCATTTCCTTGTGATCTTTGTGGACAAAGATTTAGTCGGAAGGAAAGTTTAAACTCACACATGAGTGGCCACACAGGAGACAAGCCGTTTCCTTGTGAACTTTGTGGTCAAAGATTTAGTCGGAAGACAAGTTTAAACAGACACATGAGAGTCCACACAGGAGACAAGCCGTTTCCATGTGAACTTTGTGGACAAAGATTTAGTCGGAAGACAAGTTTAAACTTACACATGAGAGTCCACACAGGAGACAAGCCGTTTCCTTGTGAACTTTGTAGACAAAGATTTAGTCGGAAGACAAGTTTAAACTCACACCTGAGAGTCCACACTGGAGTGGAAACTTTCTACCAGAAAATATTAAAATAAGTATTATAGGCCATGAGATGCAACTGGTGTTTTAACACCCAAATAAAATTAATTTTGATTTTGTAAAATATATTCGTTAACACCCTGATGCATGCTCAATAATCCAGGTAGAAAAATCTAAACAAGCTAAGTCTTGTCCTCTAGACATTCAAAAAAACAAAACAAAGCAAATAAAATTGTAGAAACGTTTCGTCTTTCGTCCGAAAGACTTCCTCAGTCTGAGCTGCTGTATCATTTCAGTCTTATAAATAGCACCCTCTCACAGTGGATCAACCAGTTGGCTGATGACAGCCTGAAACCAGCTGCTCGCATGATCAAGGGGGATCATCAGCCTAACGATGGATCGTTAGCACCCTGATGGTTGTTTGCTATTCACAGAGGGCTGAGTGATACTAGCAATAACAGCATTGTAAGAGGGGGACAGTTGAACCCGGAGGCCTCCATCCCAGTTTAACGATTTAATATTCTGTAACAATTTTTGAACAATTTCCTAATCTATGATTTGCTCCTAATTTCTCAAGAATACTTTAAAAACAAACTAATTAAACCTTAGATCATAATTTGGACTATAGATGTTGGTTCTAAAATACTGGTTCAGTGGTTGTGCAATATGTGGAGAGAACCAACCAACCAATCAAATTGTTTTTTCAAACAGTCAGACCCCATGAAATGTTGTTCATGTAATTCCTGAGAGAATTGTTATTTAATCAGTTAGTTACTTGGTTTATTAACAGATTTCTCATGCAGATTAACTAATTGTGTTTTAATTAAGGATGGGGCTGATCCGGTATCAGTATTGGCCTTGGCCTCCTATACCAGCATAATTTACCTATAGGATTTTCCCGATACAATCTGCAGAGATTTCTAATCCTTGATGAATGTCTATGTTTATAATATACCATATATAATATACGCAATATACCATACCGGCTGAGCAGAGAGGACGCTTTTAGTCGGGCTCCTGCCGGTACTACCTCCAAAGAAGTGTTTGGAGAGCTTGTACTCGCAGTTTTCTGCGCTGGATGTGCAGAGAGGAGTGCTAAAAAAGCTGCGGAAAATTGGACTGGAACATGCGATCCAGAATTATGAATCTACAAGCCAACGTGTCCGTGAGTTTTTGCCGAGAGTTAGCCTAGCGAAGCTACAAACCGGGCTAATCAAAGCTAACCGAGCTGGGTCACCGTAACCGGGTGCTGTAGCTGTGGAGCTGCGGGCTTCGTTAACAAATAAACCGGAAAAATACGCTGGTTGTTACGAAGAAACGCGGACCGGCACGCTGGAGGTGCTTTGTTGCAGCGAAAGAAAACAACAAAGCTGGGAGTGGTGGCTACAGACTACAAGCTAACGCTAGCCATGTGCTGCTGATAAAAGCTAATGAGGCAAAACACCACGGAGTTGGGGATTGTTGCTACAGGCTGACGAGAGAGCTGAGAGCCGTGAAGGCCGCCTGGGGCTTCGAGCTGATCCGAGCGCAGCGAGTGGGCCGTGAGCCGTGAATGCTACCTGGGGCTTCGAGCTGATCCGAGCGCCGCGCGTGGGCCATGAACCGTGAAGGCGGCCTGGGGCTTCGAGCTGAGCCGATCGAGCGCCGTGGGCGAGCCGGGGGACCCCCCGCCTGGGACCGGGCTGGTGTCGGAGCTGTGCCTGAAGCTATTGGAGCTGCATGCTGTGCTAGCTGGGCTACATCGGATCTAGAGGCCCAACACCATGTGCAAACCGGAGGACCGCCGTCTGGGCCGGGCTGGTGAGCCAACCTCTTCGGATAATAGATCTGATTGCTGCAGACTACTGAGACCGTGAGTTCTGAACTAACTGCTGATCTGGGCACTGGGCCGCAGCCACCATCGTTAGGCCTGTGAGCCTCGTGGAAGGGCCACGTGGTTCAGTAAACAAACCATCAACCAGAGACCTGCTACCACTAGACTACAAACTCTGTAAGTAATGACGAAAAGAAGTGGACAAAGGTCACCAGAGTCGAAAAAAGGTGGACAAAAGTCACCAGAGTTTGAGGAAAACAACTCAGCAGAAATGCAAGACTTTAAAAAATCACTAAACAATATAAATGATAAGCTATCAAAATTAGGGGCGAAATACGAATGATCAACCATGGATGACAAAAGGGTTAAGAAATGCATGTAAAAAAAGAATTATTTGTATTCATGTTTCTTGAAATTGCGAAGTCAGAGCGCAGAAGAAAAATATAAAAAGTATAAAAATAAATTAGTAGGGATTATAAGGAAACATAAGAAAGAATATTATAGTAAATTATTAGATAAAACTAATGGTGATATGAAAGCAACATGGCGAGTAATGAATGGTGTACTGAAGAATCATAAAGCAAAAACTAGTATTTCAAAATATTTTGTAAAAGAAAAAGATGAAGTTTATGATGAAAATGAAATTGTCAATGGATTTAATCAATATTTTGTGAATGTTGGATCAAGCCTTGCAGCTAAAATACCAAAAGTAAATAATAATGTGAGCCATTCAATTACAGGCTGTGCAAACAGTATTTTTCTAAATGGAACTAACAAAGAGGAAATAATGAAGGTAGTAAAAAATCTTACAGACAAGAGATCAAAGGACTGGGTGGACATGGATATGATGTTTGTAAAGGATATAATGAGCCATGTTATTGAGCCGTTTACATATATATGTAACTTATCATTTTCAACAGGAATATTTCCAGATAATATGAAAGTAGCTAAGGTAGTTCCTCTTTTTAAAAATGGTGATAAATGTGTGTTCAACAATTATAGACCTATATCCTTGTTACCACAGTTTTCTAAAATTCTTGAAAAACTATTTGTGAACAGACTAGATCAATTTATAGACAAACAAAATATTCTAAGCAACAGTCAATATGGGTTCAGAGCTAAAAACTCTACATCAATGGCTCTCATGGAATTAATGGAACAAATAACTACTGCTGTCGATCAAAAACAATACTGTGTCAGTATTTTTGTTGATTTAAAAAAAGCATTCGATACTATTGATCACACCATTCTCCTTGAAAAACTGAACAAATATGGTATTAGAGGACCAGCATTACAGTGGGTATCTAGCTATTTGAAAGATAGGAAACAATTTGTACAAATAAATGATGTAAGATCTGACCTCTGTAATATCACATGTGGAGTTCCCCAGGGCTCTGTGCTTGGACCAAAGCTATTTATTTTATATGTGAATGACTTGGTAAATGTGTCAGGACTCCTTAAATGTATACTTTTTGCTGATGATACCACATTTTTCTGTTTAGGTGAAGATATAGAACAAATGTTGGAATTGATAAAGACAGAATTTACCAAAATACAAACTTGGTTTAAAATCAATAAATTATCATTAAATCTAGAAAAAACTAATTACATGATATTCAGTAATAAAAAGAAAACTGTTGATGTTCCACTCAAAATTGAGGGTGTTGAGATTTGTAGAGTGAGTGAGGTGAAGTTTTTGGGTGTTATTATTGATGACAAACTGACATGGAAACAACACATAAATTCTGTAAGAATAAAAATAGCTAAATCGATTGCAGTACTGTACAAGGTCAGAGACCTATTGAATGATAAAGCTCTGTATTTGTTGTATAACACAATCATTGTTCCACACTTAATCTATTGTATTGATGTTTGGGGGAAAGCGTGTAAAACAATCACAAAGCCTATTTTTGTATTACAGAAAAGAGCTGTAAGAATTATCACTAGAAAGCATTACCGTCATCCATCAAGTACATTATTTTATCAACTAAAGTTATTGAAGTTCCATGATTTGGTAGACTATAATATTTTATCAGTTATGTATAGGGCTCAAAATAATGCATTACCTTTAAATATCCAAATGCATTTTGTTAAAAGACAAAGTTGTTATAATCTTAAGGGGACAGAGATGTTTGTAAAACCACAATTCAGAACTAGTTTGAAGGGACGTTCTACCTCAATCCAGGGAATTAGATTATGGAATGGCTTGGAGAATGTAGTTAAAAATGCCAAGTCACTGTTTACATTTAAGAAAATGATCAAAAGGAATTTGTTGAAAAAATATATATGAATTAGCATAATGTGTATTGTATTAATTATTAGTTATGTATTAGTATTAGAAAATTAGAAAGAGTTAGTCATTTTGTACTACTGGTGGAAGATTATTAATGTTTTGTATCAATTATTAGTTATGTATTAGTATTAGAAAATTAGAAAGAGTTAGTCATTTTGTACTACTGGTGGAATATTATTAATGTGTTTTGTATCAATTATTAGTTATGTATTAGTATTAGAAAATTAGAAAGAGTTAGTCATTTTGTACTACTGGTGAAAGATTATTATTGTTTAATCTGATTGTTTGGGGCAGATATAATAAGATTTATTCTTCTTTCTGCTACCTTTCATTTTTTTACATTGTGTACGTATCATTAATGGGATTGTCTTGTATTGTGTTTCTTTTGTAAAAAAATGAACAAATTTTAATAAACATAAACATGGTCTTTCCTGCAACTCCTCATTTTATAGAGTGCAGTGCAGATGTTTTACAGATGTTTTCCAGAGGAGCAGAGTTGAGACACAAAGCAAAGACGGAGACAAACGAGTCCTTCATGTTCCTTCATGACCACATCCTCCTCTCCGTCTAAAGGCTCCATGAGGAGCTGCTGGGCTGGAAGACTCCCAGTAGCTGATGTGGGCCTGAGCTACTGGTCTGCTTTAAGGTTGAGAGAGCAGCAGCTGCACATGAATGTCCACGTCCACAAACACATCTGGTAGAAACACTCTGATGCTTCAAAACACACACAAGAGACACAAGTTCACACTTTTTACTTTTCTCTCAGTCTTTTTCTTCTCTTTCCATCTTTCTCTGTTTTCTCCTCATGTAGTCGCTCCTGCTCCTCCCACTCTCACCTGCTCCTCATCGTCTCTCCCCAGGTGTTAGTGTCCCTTTAAATAATGTCTCATTTTGTTTGTCCCTCATCCGTGGATTGTGCTTCCTGCAGTCGTTCATGTTCTGTCCCTCCGTGTCTTCCTGAGCTCTTCTTGTTCTTCTAAGTTCTGCTGCCACGTCAGCTTTTTGTTTTCATCAAATCTATTTTCTTCTTTGACCTCTGAGTTCCTCGTGTCTGTCTGCACCTGGATTCAAACGTGCACAGATCATGATCCAGGCGCTAAATGAAGTTCATTCATTGATGAATTTTAAAAGATAAAAAGGCTCAACTTCCACAGATGTTCCAAACTGTGCTGAACTGTGCCGTCCTGTGCCAAACAGCAAAACTCTGAGCTCTTTCTTTACTAAAACATCTGGAAGTTGCTCTAGTTGATTTCAGCAGCAGGTAATGTCCACATGTGGATTTGTGCTTTCCAAGAGTTTGAACCTTCTTCATCATATCTTCAAAGGAGTTATTTACTCTGTAAATAAAATCAACTTCAGACGAGGGAATAAAAACTCTTTTTTTCTCTGTTCATCCTCATTTTGTGTGAAACATCTGCAGCTGTTGTGATGCTCACACTTCTGATGAACTCTCCCAGATGTTCTCTTCATGTTCACACCAGGATCATTGAAGCAGAGTTTGTAGTTGCTGAGAAACACTCCATCTTATTTGTGCACGTTGTTTTCCAGCAGGGACTTCATGGAAACCCCTCGGGGCTTCAGAGGTTGTGGTAAATAATCTCACTGCTAATCTCATTTAATCTGTCTCACAGCAAACACACTGAACCTGTGAACAGAAAGGAGAGGAAACAGCTGAAGAAAACACTCAGCAGCTAAAGTTCAGCTCTACTGTGGCTAACGTTAGCATGCTGGTTAGCTTTGGATGAGTTCAGCCACAAAGTGAGAGAAGTTGTGTTCTGAAGCTGGAGGTCTTTTCAGAACCACAAGAGTTCTTCCTGTGGATCAAACGTGCTGAGATCCAGCTGCAGATCTTCCTCCTCACACTGAACATCTGTCACTGTGAATCCACTTGAAAGAGTTCTGTTAGTCCAAAAAACTTGACTTTGATCTGAGTCACATCATATGTGTCATAACGTGCACGTTTTACAACACACTGATAATTACATTGAATGAGCTATAAAGTCCAATCATTTCAAGAAAACATTGAATTTAGTTCATGTTTGTGAAATCTTTACTTTGTTTTGTGTTTTGTCATTTAATCCAACTATCAGACGACTTTATTAGTTCCAACGAGCAATTTATTTACCTGCAGCATTGTTTACACAAACAAACAAACAAAGAAGCAGCAGGTCCTGTAAGTGGACATTAATGAAAGGGTGATCATGTTTTGTCCATGTCTGAGTGAAAGGAAAGTCCTCAGACAGGTCATGTGATGGAACATGAGCAAATGAGAAGAAGTCCTAAAAATGATGCTGATGGATCAAAAGAGTGAAATGTGAACTCAGAGTGCACAGATGAACATCAGCTGGATGCTGAAGCCAGATGTTTGCAGATGTTCCTGCATGTAGTTTGTGAGTGGATCCAGCAGGTGGCAGCACTGAGCTGTAAATGAGCTCCAGAGCAGATGTGAAGGCAGATGTGAAGCAGCCACAGTTAGTTGTTGTGTGAACATGTTTCACACACAACACACAGGAGGTGTGGAGAGAGGAGAGCAACATCACAGCAACACGTTGCTGCTTTCAAAGCAACACTTGTGTTTGTGCTGCAACAACAACTATTAGTCATGACAGAAGATCAATGAAGTGTCTGAGCAGCTGCTGGACCATGTGACCCCGGGGTCAAACACCTGCAGCTCTTCATCTTCTTCTAGTGGCTCTTCATCGCCTTTTCATTCATTTCACTTCTACTGATTGGTCCTTGTTGGAAAACAAAGGTCTGGACCATGTGAAGACCTTGTTGGAAAGCAAAGGTCTGGACCATGTGAAGACCTTGTTGGAAAACAAAGGTCTGGACCATGTGAAGACCTTGTTGGAAAACAAAGGTCTGGACCATGTGAAGACCTTGTTGGAAAACAAAGGTCTGGACCATGTGAAGACCTTGTTGGAAAACAAAGGTCTGGACCATGTGAAGACCTTGTTGGAAAGCAAAGGTCTGGACCATGTGAAGACCTTGTTGTAAAACAAAGGTCTGGACCATGTGAAGACCTTGTTGGAAAGCAAAGGTCTGGACCATGTGAAGACCTTGTTGTAAAACAAAGGTCTGGACCATGTGAAGACCTTGTTGGAAAGCAAAGGTCTGGACCATGTGAAGACCTTGTTGGAAAGCAAAGGTCTGGACCATGTGAAGACCTTGTTGGAAAACAAAGGTCTGGACCATGTGAAGACCTTGTTGGAAAACAAAGGTCTGGACCATGTGAAGACCTTGTTGGAAAACAAAGGTCTGGACCATGTGAAGACCTTGTTGGAAAACAAAGGTCTGGACCATGTGAAGACCTTGTTGGAAAGCAAAGGTCTGGACCATGTGAAGACCTTGTTGGAAAACAAAGGTCTGGACCATGTGAAGACCTTGTTGGAAAGCAAAGGTCTGGACCATGTGAAGACCTTGTTGGAAAGCAAAGGTCTGGACCATGTGAAGACCTTGTTGGAAAGCAAAGGTCTGGACCATGTGAAGACCTTGTTGGAAAGCAAAGGTCTGGACCATGTGAAGACCTTGTTGGAAAGCAAAGGTCTGGACCATGTGAAGACCTTGTTGGAAAGCAAAGGTCTGGACCATGTGAAGACCTTGTTGTAAAGCAAAGGTCTGGACCATGTGAAGACCTTGTTGTAAAGCAAAGGTCTGGACCATGTGAAGACCTTGTTGTAAAGCAAAGGTCTGGACCATGTGAAGACCTTGTTGGAAAGCAAAGGTCTGGACCATGTGAAGACCTTGTTGGAAAGCAAAGGTCTGGACCATGTGAAGACCTTGTTGGAAAGCAAAGGTCTGGACCATGTGAAGACCTTGTTGGAAAGCAAAGGTCTGGACCATGTGAAGACCTTGTTGGAAAACAAAGGTCTGGACCATGTGAAGACCTTGTTGGAAAGCAAAGGTCTGGACCATGTGAAGACCTTGTTGGAAAGCAAAGGTCTGGACCATGTGAAGACCTTGTTGGAAAGCAAAGGTCTGGACCATGTGAAGACCTTGTTGGAAAACAAAGGTCTGGACCATGTGAAGACCTTGTTGGAAAGCAAAGGTCTGGACCATGTGAAGACCTTGTTGGAAAACAAAGGTCTGGACCATGTGAAGACCTTGTTGGAAAACAAAGGTCTGGACCATGTGAAGACCTTGTTGGAAAGCAAAGGTCTGGACCATGTGAAGACCTTGTTGGAAAACAAAGGTCTGGACCATGTGAAGACCTTGTTGGAAAGCAAAGGTCTGGGAGATCTAGATGATCTGGACAAGTGTCACTTCATGGTGGAGAAGACGAGTCACTTGAACTCGCTGAACAAAAGAGTCCAGGGAATGACAAGCACCACTGTGCACATCTGGAGGAGGTACACACACACTGTGTACTTATTGTGTTTACTCATTGTGTGTACTTATTGTGTGTACTTATTGTGTGTCTTTATTGTGTGTACTTATTGTGTGTACTTATTGTGTGTAATTACTGTGTGTATTTACTGTGTATCATTATTGTGTGTACTTACTGTGTGTCATTACTGTGTGTAATTACTGTGTTGTGGTGGAGTGGAAAAGACGACACAGGATCTGTACGCAGGACTTCACTTTATTCAACTCCAACACCAACTAACTGTAAGCGCCAAAAACACGCCTTACACATAAAACCTTTTCACAATAAGACTTCCTGTCCTCTGTACTGTATATAACATCCTGTCCTCTGGGTGTGAGTAACGTCCCTTAGTGGTCCGCCACACACGACCCCCCTGAACACACAGTAAGGTCCCTTACCAGTCCAGAACCTTAGGTTTGAGAAAACGACCAGAACGGCTGAACTTGGACCCTGTAGAACCAGCCTGATGAAGCGGAGTGCGACGAGGAGGGCCTGCAGAAGAGTTATGCTCCGTTGGTCGTTGAGAGTCTCTGGAAGGAGGACAGCAGTCTGTTAGCGACGTGGATGGAGGTCTGCCCTTGCGAGGGGCCAGGGCCGTAACAACCTGGTCATCTGACAGGACATGAGCGGGTTTCAGCCTATCAATACAGACCGTCTCCGTACGACCCCTTAGATCTAAAATGAAGTGTTTTGGACCTGGTTGGAGAACTCTAAATGGGCCATCATACAAGGGCTGTAGTGGTGTCCTGTGGGCATTGTGTTTGACAAAAACTAATTTAGAGAACTCTAGACTCTTAGGGACAAACGACTGCGGTAAACAATGGTGTACTGGGCCAGGGACACGAAAAGAGTCCCACTGAGATGAAAAATGTTGCAACGGTGGAACGGACTGTGGTGAGGGTACCTCAGGTAAAAACTCACCGGGGACGCGCACAGGCTGGCCGAAAACCAGCTCCGCTCGGGAAGTGCCAAGGTCTTCTTTGGTTGCTGTACGTAAACCCAGCAAGATCCACGGAAGACGGTCCATCCAGTTGTCACCGGTCAAAGCAGCACGCAACGCAGCTTTCAATGATCTGTGAAACCGTTCACACAACCCATTAGCTTGGGGGTTGTAAGCAGTGGTTCTGTGGATGTTAGTCCCCAGACCCTTGGCCATGGTAGACCAAAGCTCAGAAACAAACTGAGGGCCCCTGTCCGATGTAATGTCTGAAGGGGGGCCAACCCAGGTAGACATAAATGCCCGGGCTACAACTGCAGAAGTTGTGGAAACCAGAGGCACCACCTCAGGCCACCTAGTGGTCCGGTCGATCATGGTCAGCAGATGAGTAAAACCCTGTGATGGAGGCAGAGGACCCACCAGGTCTACATGCACATGGTCAAACCGCCGACTAGGGATGGAGAAGGGTTCCAAAGGTGCTTTGGTGTGCCTGTTGACCTTAGCACGCTGACATGGGACACACGCTGCTGCCCACTCCTTAACTGTTTTACGCAAACTGGGCCAAACAAACTTTGCACTGACCAGTTTCACAAAGGCTCTAACACCTGGATGAGAAAGGGAATGTAAAGAGTCGAACACGCGGCGGCGCCATGAAACTGGAACCAGAGGGCGGGGCACGCCAGTAGAAACGTCACAGAGTAGGAGAGGATCTCCGTCATTCACCTGCCGTTCTTCCAACTCGAGGCCCGTGGGCCCAGACTGGAGCTAGAGTATTTCTGCATCGGTACGTTGGTCCGCAGCCATAGCAGAAAAATCGATGCCAACGTACACGGGAGAGACCAGCACTCGGGAGAGACAGTCGGCTACCACATTGGATTTGCCAGCCACATGCTGAATGTCTGTTGTAAATTCAGAAACCGCCACGAGGTGGCGTTGCTGGCGTGTGGACCAGGGGTCAGAAATTTTTGACATGGCAAACACCAAGGGTTTGTGGTCAACATACGCTGTGAACTGGCGGCCCTCCAGGAAAAACCTGAAATGGCGTGTAGCCAGGTAAAGTGCCGGCAACTCCCTGTCAAAAACGCTGTATTTAAGTTCATTGTCCCGCAGCGTACGGCTGAAAAATGCAAGCGGTTGCCAAACTCCAGAAACCTGCTGTTCTAACACAGCCCCCACCGCCACATCAGATGCGTCCGTTGTTAAAGCTATTTGTACGGCTGGGTATGGATAGGCCAAAAGGGCAGCAGTGGCCAATGCAGTTTTAGTATCACCAAATGCCTGGAGGCGTTCTGGAGTCCAGTCAACACTGTCATTGTGTTTTTTTCTTTTTTAGCGCTCCATAAAGTGGTTGCAGCAGTTGAGCTGCCCTGGGGAGGAAACGGTTATAGAAATTAGCCATCCCCAAAAACTCCTGCAGAGCTTTAACAGACTGGGGCTGAGGAAAATTGGACACCGCCTGCACTTTGTTTGGCAACGGAACATCACCACTGGCAGAAATGCGGTGGCCCAAAAAATCAATAACTGGCAACCCAAACTGGCATTTTGTCGTGTTCACAATCAGGCCATGTGCTGCTAGGCACTGAAAAACCTCACGGAGGTGGGACATGTGCTGTTCAGCTGAGCTGCTAGCTACAAGGATGTTGTCTAAGTACACAAACACGAAGGACAATCCCCTTAAGACCGAATCCATCAACCGCTGGAACGTTTGGGCAGCACCTTTAAGACCAAAAGGCATGCGTAAAAACTCAAAAAGGCCGAAAGGCATGATCACAGCGGTCTTAGGAACATCCTCCACATGCACAGGAACCTGGTGGTATCCCCGTACTAAATCTACTTTAGAAAAAATGGAGGTTCCAGCCAGGTGCACTGAAAAATCCTGGATGTGGGGGATGGGATAACGATCGTTCTCTGTGATGTTATTAAGGCGGCGGAAATCCCCACATGGCTGCCATTTGCCGTCTGACTTGGGCACCATGTGCAAGGGGGAGGCCCACGGACTGTTTGAACGCTGCACAATGCCTAAACGCTCCATGTTAGCAAACTCTTGCCGAGCTATTGCTAGCTTAGTAAGTAGCATCGAGGCGGCGTGCACGTGCAAAAACGGGAGGGCCCGTTATGGGGATATAATGCTCGATCCCATGTTTTGTTTCTGTGTTTGAAAAATTAGGGATAGTCAGCGAGGGGAACTCTGACAACAAACGCTGAAACACATCACCCGAAGCTAAAAAGTTAGCATGCATTAAAGGCCCAGCCCCTCGCGTCGCACAAGGCAGTGATGAAAAAGACACAGCGTTAATCAAACGTCTGTTAGCAACATCAACAAGGAGTCCATGAGCACAGAGAAAATCAGCCCCTAAAATAGGAACTGAGCTCGCAGCGACAGAGCGCTGGCATTGTCATATCCCCGCGGCTTGAAGCTGCATGGCGGGATGCACCGTCGTGCTTTGGCGCCAAAACGGTGGTGGTAGAAACAAAGGGCGACGGCTCCTTTACGCCCGCGGAAAGCAATCCTTGCTACCACAGATGTCCGGCTCTGAAAACTTTGGCGGAAGCTCGGAAGGAGCTGCTGGAGATCCAGGGACCGCCGCCTGGACTGCGAAGGTCCTCGTGGCCAGGAGGATGCGGTCGGCTTCTTCCGCCAGCGAGCGGTAGTCTTTCTGTTGCAGCAGCGGGGAGTTTGCCAGCACCGCACGCACTGGAGCCGGGAGCTGGCGGAGGAAAAGGTGGATGAAGAGGAACCCACCGTCGTCTGATCCCAGCAGGGACAACATGCTCTCCATAAGCTCGAGAGCTGTGCTGTCGCCCAAGCCGGAGAGGGAAAAAAGTTTCTCAGCGCGCTCTGCGTCGGAGAGGGAGTAGCGCCGCAGGAGGAGCTGCTTGAGAGCGGCGTACTTTCCGTGTGCCGGAGGGTTGCGGAGCAGTGTCATTGCTCGCCGGGTGGACAACGGATCCAGCGAGGCGACCACATAGTGGTATTTTGTGTCATCAGATGAAATCCCACGCAGAGCAAATTGTGCTTCAATGTGGACGAACCATGAAGGAGGATCATGCAGGAAAGGAAAAAGCAAGCGGGGCGGCCGGTGGAGGTTCCACAGCAGCAGACCTCAGAGAAGAGCTGGCTCCATCTTCAGAACTAGACATGTTCGGTTCGCGGGGTCACCAGTGTGGTGGAGTGGAAAAGACGACACAGGATCTGTACGCAGGACTTCACTTTATTCAACTCCAACACCAACTAACTGTAAGCGCCAAAAACACGCCTTACACATAAAACCTTTTCACAATAAGACTTCCTGTCCTCTGGGTGTGAGTAGCGTCCCCTAGTGGTCCGCCACAGTGTGTCATTATTGTGTGTAGTTATTATGTGTAATTACTGTAATTATTGTGTGTAATTATCATGTGTAATTATTGTGTGTAATTATTGTGATAGAAGTTGTGTTTAGAGAAAGATTCACTGAGTTGAAAGGAAAGAAACTCTGTCCTTCTAGTTTGGTGTGGTAGTAGCTGAGAGTCATTCCAAACATAAACTCTGAGCCCTGAAACTTCACGTTTACATCAAACTTTACCAAATACTGTTAGTCAACATTCTTCCTGTTAGCAAAATATTTCATGAACCAGCTGACAGATCTGAATGAAACTATTAAACTTTTAAAGGGTTTTAATGATATTTTCCTTTCAACAGATGCTGGTGACTATGTTATTTTGGTTTTGCTGGATCTTTCGGCTGCTTTTGACACTGTTGATCACAATATTTTATTTAAACGCTTAGAACAGTGTGTGGGCATTGGCCATACAGCCCTCAACTGGTTTAAATCCTACCTGACAAATCGTACTTTTTGTGTCTCTCTTGATGGCCATAGGTCCTCCTCTGCTCCTCTTTCATATGGTGTTCCACAGGGCTCAATTTTGGGCCCTGTTCTTTTCCTGTTGTATCTTCTGCCGCTTGGCTCAGTCCTTCGAAAACACGGGATTGCTTTCCATTGCTACGCAGATGATACACAGATTTACGTACCGGTAAAGAAAGCAGACCACACTTCTCTCCAGTCTTTGCTCCTATGTTTAGAAGATTTGAAGACTTGGATGTCTCTAAATTTCCTGAAACTAAATGAAGACAAGACAGAGGTAGTGATTTTTGGGAGTTCCTATGGAAAGTCTTTGCCTGTTGACTGCCTACTGACTCGTTACATAAAGCCAGTTGTTACGAATCTGGGAGTAAAAATAGATGCAGATCTAAGGCTGGATTCTCACATCAGAACAGTTGTGAGATCTAGCTTTTTTCACTTAAGGCAGTTGGCAAAAGTGAAACCAATTCTCCCAAGGCAACATTTTGAAACAGCAATCCATGCTTTTGTAACCACTCGGCTGGATTATTGTAATGCTCTTTATGCTGGCTTAAGTGATTCTTGCATTTCACAGCTGCAAAGAGTTCAAAATGCTGCTGCCCGACTTCTAACAGGAACACGGAAATTTGATAGTATTTCTCCTGTTTTGGCCTCTTTACATTGGCTACCAGTGTATTATAGGATTCATTTTAAGGTACTTTTGTTTGCTTTTAAGGCTCTGAACGGCCGATCTCCTTCGTATTTGACTGAGCTACTACAAACTTACACTCCCCCCCGTTCTCTCAGATCTGCTGACCAGCAGTTTCTGAGGATTCCAAAAACTAGACTTAAGCTCAGAGGTGACCGTGCTTTTTCAGTGATTGCCCCTAAACTCTGGAATGACCTTCCGAGTGACATAAGACAAGCCTCGTCCATTGTAGTTTTTAAGTCTCTTCTTAAAACTCATCTTTTCTCTTTGGCTTTTGACGTGATCCGAGATGTTTGATTTTGTTTTTGTGTGTGTAACTTTTTTTACTGTTTTAAATGCTAGTCTTTTATCTGACCTTTTAATTTTGTACTGTATTTTATTTTTTACTGTATTTTATGTTTGTGTACAGCACATTGGTCCTACGGTTTTATAAAGTGCTTTAGAAATAAAGTTGGTATGGTATGGTATGGTATTAAAGTAACTTTTGAATTCAAGTCCACAAAGGATTAACTTTTGCACACAGCCCAGTCCAAGATGGCCACCACAGCTAATGCACCTTACAAACAGCAACATGTGTGTGAGTCAGGATGAAGAGGAGAGGTGACAGAAGTGGTCCCTGTGGGACGCCGCTGGAAGAACAGAGCTGATCCCACACAGTTCACTCTCACTCTGTCTCCTTAAAAAGTGTCAAAGCAGCCCACAGGATCAAAGCTGCATCAAATGTTCTAGAAGCCTCTCTGCTCCAAGGTGACCTTGAACCGTGTCAAACAGACAAACATCAGTGAATAAAAGCTGTGCACGTGTTCTCTTTCCCTGCACGTGTTTAAAAGCAGCTTCATTACAGCGACTCCTCTGGGTGCTCTATCAGCAAACTGCAGAGGATCCAGGTCCTTCTCTGTTTTCTTGAAGACTCAGCACTTTTTCAAGTTTTCATCAGAATGGACGTCAATGCAGTGTCTCTAAAATCATTTAGTGCTCATGGAAGAGAACGTCTTCACAGTCTCCATGTTTCAACTTTCAAATGAGGATTGTCTTCAGGTTTGTCTCTCACTTCCTGCATCTCTTTGTAAAATCATAAACATGGAGTTCTGCTTGTCAGATAGAAGCCTCACCTGCAATCACTGCAACCATCAGCAGGTGTGAGCAGCCAAGCCCCTCCCCCTGAGAGGAGAGTGGGCTGGAGAGGACTTGGTGCAGCTTGGCTGCTTCCAGCTTTAATAATCTTTATATTCTAACTCCAGCTGTGCTGTGTGAGTCTCATTGTGTTGCTTTCATTTCAACCAACGCCTCATACGACCTGTTCAAACAACATGTTGATTTTTCACACTAATCTTTCAGCCATCAGGCTGCAGGTTAGATATTTACTGTTTGTTCCAAAGCACCAACATCTGGATGGACTGACTGAACTTCTACACACCTCAGAGTGATCAGACTACAGCTCCGACTGGAAAGAAAAGAGGAGAGAAGAAGACAAAGTGAGGCTTTGTGAGGAGGCTGAGGAGCTTTCAGTCCCACATCAGGAGCTTCTGACCTGCTCCACGTTCAACAGGCAAGAAAGCAGCTGAGTTCAGCAGCTGGAGAAGACTTCCAGATGTTCCTGCTGCATTTCCAGGATGTCTTCATGCTGCTTGAAGCTGCTCTGAAGAGTCTGTCTGGACCTTGGTGGGCCCGTTCTGTTGGAGAAGCTGTAGGAGGAGCAGCTGAGTGAAGGAGGCCTGAGAGCCTCAGAGAGTGTCTGCTTCATCACATCAACACGTCTGAACATCTGGAGTGGTGCTTCCTAAACATCTGCAGGTCCTGATGAGTCTGGAAGGTGTGGAGCAGCTGGTCTGGGCTCATGGACTTCTGGGAGGTTTCCTTCCACCACACATTTACTGAGGTTCAGCCTGGAACTGACCAGATGTTCATGAATTATCCTGAACCTCCCTATGGCCAGCCCTCCCCTCATTATATGGTAAAAAGCTTGCCATAAGCACAGAGTAGATTATACAGTAGTCCCTGGATTATCGTGGGGGTTACGTCCCCCCCACCATGACAGGTGAAGAACCGTGAAGTATGAACGTTGTATTTATTTTAGTATTTCTATATTTTAAGGCTTTAGAAACTCTTCCCACACTCTTACAATGTTCTAATCTCTTAAACCGACGTCATTTTAACAACATACGTATATGTACTGTACAGTACTGAAACATTTTAACAACATACGTATATGTACTGTACAGTACTGAAACATTTTAACAACATACGTATATGTACTGTACAGTACTGAAACATTTTAACAACATACGTATATGTACTGTACAGTACTGAAACATAGTATATGTACTGTACAGTACTGAAACATACGTATATGTACTGTACAGTACTGAAACATTTTAACAACATACGTATATGTACTGTACAGTACTGAAACATTTTAACAACATACGTATATGTACTGTACAGTACTGAAACATATGTATATGTACTGTACAGTACTGAAACATATGTATATGTACTGTACAGTACTGAAACATTTTAACAACATACGTATATGTACTGTACAGTACTGAAACATATGTATATGTACTGTACAGTACTGAAACATTTTAACAACATACGTATATGTACTGTACAGTACTGAAACATTTTAACAACATACGTATATGTACTGTACAGTACTGAAACATTTTAACAACATACGTATATGTACTGTACAGTACTGAAACATATGTATATGTACTGTACAGTACTGAAACATTTTAACAACATACGTATATGTACTGTACAGTACTGAAACATTTTAACAACATACGTATATGTACTGTACAGTACTGAAACATATGTATATGTACTGTACAGTACTGAAACATTTTAACAACATACGTATATGTACTGTACAGTACTGAAACATATGTATATGTACTGTACAGTACTGAAACATTTTAACAACATACGTATATGTACTGTACAGTACTGAAACATATGTATATGTACTGTACAGTACTGAAACATATGTATATGTACTGTACAGTACTGAAACATTTTAACAACATACGTATATGTACTGTACAGTACTGAAACATTTTAACAACATACGTATATGTACTGTACAGTACTGAAACATTTTAACAACATATGTATATGTACTGTACAGTACTGAAACATATGTATGTAATGGACCTACCCAGGGTCAAATTAAGGTTTTTGAACTGTCCAGTGATGACCTTTACTGACCACTCAGTAAAGCAAGACATTTACTACATAATCATTCATTTAGCTATAATCTGATAAATATAGTCACCAAAAGAGACTATTTCTATCTTTGATTTTATTCTAATGTGATCAAAAGAATAACTTTTGTCATTTTCATGATGTGTGCTTTTTAAGCTGTGTTATTCTGTGAGAGTTAAACTGTGTCCACTGCTGTGTTAAAGGGAAATATCGGGTCACAGAGACCCGACTGTTTTGTTTAGAAATAAGAAGACAGTTTAATCAGTTGTTTTTCATGAACAAGGCTCCAGCTTTCTCTGTCTGTTCCTAAACATTTCCCTCTGCTCTGGCTTTAACCTTGGGTATGATAAGGCAAGTGAACTCCTCTCTGTGTTCCTGCTTTTAAGTTCTAACTGTGCGGAAACGCTTCAGTCTTTGAATGGACAGAGAGTTTGAATGGACGGAGACCTGAAAGCTCTCTGCCTTGCAGCTGGTCAAGCTTGGTCAAGAGCCAAAGACTAACTTGTCAGCTAGAACTGATGGACGCCTCCATCCAGTTCCCCGAGCAAAAGCTCCAAAGTTCTTAATGAACTTTCTTTGAGAAACATCTCGTCTTGAAGTCAGCCAGAAGCTGCCACATGTTTCTGACGGCTGACGCGGATCCGAGGAGACGTTGGAAGTAAACGACCAGTTCAGACGTACGAGGGCCGGAAGGACTCTGTGCACCTGGGAGGCTGGCAATATCTTTATCAGACGCATCGTCAAAAGGTAAAGAGCGGTTTACAAACGTACCTGGGATTTAGCCGAAGTCGGATGGAAAGTGTCATCTCTGGTTACACTCGAGATAAATAACTTAATCTCTCCAACCTCTTATTCCTCCTACTCTTTCCCCTCTCAACCTAAGCTGGAAACTATATTTTAAGCTGAAATGCCCCTCAGACTAAATATGTGTAACATCTAATATTTATGTCTGTTGTGTTAAATTTAAGTGTGCTGACGTATTTGAATTGAAAGAAAGTGAAATCATGTCAATCAAGTGTAATGGTGTTAATTTAGTTGATTTATTTTAAATAAATGATAGTGTCTCTTTGACATATCAAACTAAGTTAACGTGTCCATTGTCACTTAATGGCTCTGTTTATTTATCCATCATAAAGATCACAGAAATATTGAATAAACTGAAAAAGAAGAGAATCCGTGAAATTACTATTCAATCTGAATAAGTAAATTAAGGTAAAAAGGAGGTCAGTATTAAACTGACCCCCTCATTAACCCCTTTACATCTGGTGGCCTCGTATCGGCTTCTAAAAGTTTATTGATAAATCTGTGGTCTCAGTCATGAACTGTAACGTCATGTTTGCATAAAAGGATCCAAGTTTTAAACTCTGAGGATAATGATTTTGGCTGGAAGTGTTCAAAGCAGGCAGATTCTGCATGTTTTTATCATTTGAAGCTGTGAGATTATTATTGTTTCAACTCTGTTAGACGCTGTTGGAAGCATTCAGGTGAAGTTTTGTCAGCCGTAGTCTGTGGAGGTTCTGGTTCGGTCCAGTTCACGCGGACTCCTGTACAAAGCTTTGTTTGACCGCCGAGTCAGAAGCCTGAAAGCTAATTTAACATCTACAAGATTGCTGTTGTGGTATTTTACATTTTAAAGAAGGTCGAAGCAGCATATATGTTAGAACGTTGTCGGATAGTGGTTCTGAAACCCGAATTCTGCTCCTTTAAAGTGGACGGAACCGACCTGAACGCGCTCCGAGTGAGTCCGTGTTTGTTCAAACAGCTGCAGTGCTGTGTTACTGAGCGTGACTAAGTTGGCCTGTCTAGATGTGCGCCGCATGTTTCAGCATTTTGGGAAGTTAAATTGTAGCGTTTGAGTTGTTTTTAAGAGTCTATGAAGTTGTGGTCTGCTGTGCAAGCTAACGTTAAGAAGACGTGTGTCTACATGTTTGTTTATGAGCTGTGATTGGATGAAACGAGTGTTGTGTGCTGTCAATCACTCATGTAGCGAACGCTGATTCGCTGTTGGGTGCTGTCAATCACTCTTGTAGCGAACGCTGATTCGCTGTTGTGAGCTGTCAATCACGTCGCACGCCGTTGCGACCAACCCACTTTGTCGTCATTTCCGGTACTACATTGGTCGAAGGTAAGAAAAACTACATTCGCCATTTATGCTTGGAGAATGAACTACATATGCTGTGATTGATTTGTTGACGTCACGTATGTTGTAGCGAGCTCCGCCTCGCAAGCACTGAAGCTGGTGACGCGCTACGCACGCTGCGTCGACCCGCCTATTTGTGTCGTCATTTCCTGATGCACTTTGAGTGACAAGCAGACGCAGTTCACACACACACGGTGAAAAGTGGTTTCACTAAAAGTTTAAAAACTCAATTTAAGCCATCTAAACTGTCTAACAACATAAACTTGTCTCTGACAAGAACGCGGTTCGAGCAATTATCACGTTCTTACTGAAAACTAACCCTAAAAGGTTGTTTTCTTTCCATGTACTGATTTAAACTCAGTCGCTTCGTGATAACATACTCGACGCTGCCCCCTGCTGGACGTTAATAGATGAGTTTTCTCTCAACACATCATAAAGTCAGCATTTTTTATGGTAAAAATTACCAGCTTTAAAATTGTTCTGTACACAAACAAAAAATCCTGTTTATTTTAAATAAAGAATTTTTGAATAACAGAGGTACAGACGAACAATTGATGCTCATTTTAAATACTGAAGAGATTTAAAATAACACTCAAAAAGCATCTTTTATTTGATTTTCAGATTAAATAAAATAAATTAAAAAAATGATGGAGAACAGAGAATTTCCACATTAAGCTCTTCACATCTCTGAATTTTAAACAGAATTGGTGTACACTGTACACTTTTAGTTAAAAATTGCATTTTTAACGTTTTTCTGTGTAAAATTAATGACTCCAGTTTATTTTAAATACAAAATTCAAAATAAACAGAAAGCATCTGCTGACTTGATTTTCACAAAAAATCAAAACAAAGATAGCAGAACAACTTTGAGGATGTCAACAGACAACAAATTGATAAAAGTCACTGATTTTTATTTGGAATGCCATCTGTCATGTTATGCTAAGCACACAAACACCTCCAGTTTATTTTAAATAAAAAATATTTAAAATAAACAGGTAATCCATTTTTCACTCCTGATAACTGTCAAAATACAGCAAAACAGTTTAGCCAAACTGCAATACATCTTTTTTAAGGCATAATGGAGCAGCATTCTGGGTACATTTTAGTGTGAACAATGTATTTATTTCGAATCTTTTAAATAGTGTTTGAGTAAGTAAAACGGACGTCATGCTTGGGTTAGTTAGTAACTGTTGTTGAAAAATAAGTTATATTTTAAAGTTAACACTGCAAAAAGGCATTTAACTTTTACAATTCATTTGAGGGTAAAACCTGAAGAAGGTACCTATGAATAGAAATACTTTTTACACAGTGAAACACTTAAACCAGACAGCTGATTAGTTTGATTGACTCAGTGCTGCATTAAAAGTGAAGATTTATTTGCACACATTAAAATTCGAACTGTCTTATTGATTTTCACAAAAAATCAAGTTAAAGATGGAAGTTCAAGACGGTACGCGTCCAAGGCTCATACAGTATGTGCCTCTAGAAGACCCATACATCAGAGGGTACCAAGAGGAACCCCGGAGCCATGAACTTGCTCCCCCTGCACCTTGCACAGAGGAAAAATCTTTCTCATTGTGTGGTGACTACTCAGCTGCCCGAAATGTCTTGCAGAGAAACGATGAACATCCATATTTTTTCTTTGCCAGAATTTTGAAGGCGTATATAGGTGACATGATGGAACCTGACCTGGAAGAGCAGACGCTTTTCAAATCTGTTTTCAGGGATAATCTAATCCCTGATGTTAGATTCGAGTTGCCATGGAACTTGGCCTGGGGTGATTTAGAAGCAACATCTTTGAATGAAATAGTAGAGTGTGCTGCGGATGTCTTTGCAGCTAACATGCTAGCCAAAACACCCTTACAGGTGTCCCCGAATGAAGCGGTCAAATCCCACTCGCTGGAGCTAGAAGGGACAAGTTCATCAACTCCCTCTCCTAACAAAGGCGAAAAGAAACAGACCTTTCAACCTGACAAACCACAAAGTGGGGGTATCCGCGGGAGAAAGAAACCAAAATGGTTCAGATCGAACCAGATGGGTGAAAACCAAGGTCAATCGGTGGGTGGACTTCAAAAGAAATTGAAGGATGGGGACCTATACTCATGTAACTATGCGTTGTCCCAACAGACACCCCCGAGCCTTGGAACTGCACCTCCCGCGCCTCGAACAGAACAGTTCGAAATAGGCAAGGAGTCACAAATGTCCCGGAATAATGGCCCAACACCTCTATGCTCGGAAGAGACAGAGGAAGTAAGTAGTTTGTCAGTAGATTTGAATGTTACTGTGCCTGACCAACCTGTTACAATGAGTGGCATTATCATTGATAATGACACTATCAACATTGACCAACCTGGAGCGATGTGTAGCACTGTCTTTCACAAAGACTCAGAGCACACAAATAACTCAGCGCACACTACTTCTGACATTGCCATGGATGTTGACAGCAAACCAATTGCTGACACACAACAACATCCTGAAGGTCATGATGCTGACAGCCAACAAGATGCTGACAGTAAACAAGATTACACAGCCAGAGTCACACGTGAACAGAAACGTGGACAAAGACCTGTGAGGTTTCTGTGTAACTTTATGCAAAGGGGGGTGGCTAAGAAAGCCTACCTGCCCATCACACTGGAAGGTGTCCTTGAGCGTGAAGCCCTCCTGGATGGCAGTTCTGATATAACTATTATGTCGGCCAAGCTGTTCGAGGAGCTGAGGACCGCCGCCAACGGTGTTGACGGGCAAATACCCTTTGAGGAATGTGCTATTGAGCTACAGGGTCTCGCAGAGACGAGAACAACCCTAACAGCCATAGCTATGGTTCACATGCAGATTGGCAAAACGACACTACACCACCCAGTGTATGTGTCCACACTTGACTCATTCCCATTTCTGGTTGGCCAAGACTTTATAAACCGTTTTGAAGCGATTATAGATTATGGTCAACAGGAAATGTGGGCAACAGTGAGAAAACCCCTGCCAATAAAAGTGCCTCCTCGTTGTGGTACAGACTGCCTAACCGCAGGTACCGCAGTGGCCACGAGGGACTCCCCAACCGTGGTCACAAGCCCGGTAAGTGAACCTTCAACTACAGATGAGACAGTAGAGACTCAACAGTTGGACCAGACTCTGGCCCGACAAGAGAACCTCCTCTGCGAGCTGACACAGTCAGCACTCACTGAACACTACCTACCACAGGTAGTGAAAGGTGTTGAGATCCAAGGATCCTACACCGAAGAGGCTGTACTGTCCTATGGGACAGGTAATTCAGCTATCAGCCAAGCTTTCGATGAAACCTTGGTTCAAGGACATGTGAGTCCTGGAAGTGGCAGTCCGCGACATGCTGACAGTCACTTGGATTTCAGTGTCACAGATTTTGAGGACCCCTCCTCCAACAAAAGGGGGGTGTACTCTCACTCTCTACCACAGGTAGTAGACTGTGTGGAGGTCCGAGGATCCCACACCACAGACGCTGTACTGTCCTCTGGGACAGGTAATTCAGCCATCAGCCAAGCTTTCGATGAAACCTTGGTTCAAGAGCTTTTGAGTATAGAACTACTCAGAGATGACATAGTTCTTACAGACTCAAAGAGCACCTCTTCAGTCATGAAGTGGGAAGACACACATCACAACGACAGTGACGCACCGCGGTCTGACCAGTCAGACACACCAGCGACTGCGCCGACAGTTGTGACACACCTGAATTACGCAGAAAGAGGTAAACGTACGGAGAAACGTTGGCCGAAGCCTATGAGGTTCCTGTACAAGCTTCCCGATACACTGCGTGAACGGCTTAAACCAAACCATGGCATCTTAACTCGTGCCCAAGGCCTTGACAATCTCAAGGTCCCCACCAATCTCAAAGAACTACAAAGTTTTCTTGGCGTGTGTAACTACTCGAACCAGTTCATAGAGAACTATGCAGACCTTGCAAAGCCACTGACTGAACTCCTAAAGAAAGACGTCCCATTTGTCTGGACTGACAAACAGCAGCAGGCAATGGACGCTCTTATAGACAGGATCAAGTCAGCCCCATGTTTAGTCTACCCAGACTACAACAAAGAGCTTTACTTGGAAGTGGGCTTCTCAGCTCGTTGCATAAGTGCAGGTCTATACCAAATACACGACAGAGACAAACGTGTAGTAGCCTACGCCAGCAAGACGATGGCAGGACCCGAGTTGAGATTCTCAGACTGTGAGAAAGCTCTACTGACCACAGTGTGGGCAGTAAAACATTTCTCCAGCTACATTGGTGGACAGAAAATCATTGTGGAAACACAACACCAGCCAGTGACATTCCTGAACAGCCAACGCATCAGAGATGGTGTGGTGACAAACTCACGTGTTGCAACGTGGCTCATGGCGCTTCAAAGTTTTAACCTAGACATACGTTATGGTCAAAACAAGAAGTCTCATCTGGGGACGGACTTGGCAATCTGCCAGAAGTGTACACAAGATGTACCAGCCACCCAGCCGCCGGTTGAGGTTAAACCCCCAGTAACTGAAGACCCGAATCACCACTTCTTTGATGACAATATCTGCAAAGATATGACAACATTGTACGTGGATGGATCTTCATTCCTCCGCGACAAAATCTGTAGGGCAGGTGTTGGAGGGGTCCTCCTCCAAGACCAAGAGCAGATCACCTTCAGCTACAAATCAGGCTCTCAGACTTCTCGGTACGCTGAGATTGTCGTGATCATGATCCTAATAGCTCTCCAGATGGTAGTAGCACGTTCCATCAAGACGCTAGTCATCTGCACTGACTCTAACTATGCTCGTTTGAGTTTCGCTTGTCACCTTGCTGTGTGGAAACAGAACGGTTTCCTAACAAGCGACAGAAAAGTGGTCAAACACAAAGAGCTTTTCATAGCGTGTGATCACTTGGTGACATCACACGACTTACAGATCTACTGGAAGAAAGTTCCAGGGCATTCTAGAGTCCCAGGCGATGACAAGCACTACAATGACATTGCAGACTCCTTAGCCAAAGAAGGAGCCGACGAAGGTCCTCTATGGTCCTTCGACCCCTCCTGGTTAATCGAAACTCTGCCAACACAACCTTCAGTCAGAGTTATGGCAGTCACACGTGCACAGGCCGCAACCAGACCTGCTGACAACGCAGTCTCTGTACGACCTGCACTGACTGACCCAGACATCATCCAACTACAGAAGGCGGATCCTGCTATCAACTCCATGATACTGTACCTGACCGATCCGAACAAAAATAGTCCGTCTAAAGACGACCTGGATTCCGATCCAGACCTTAAGGTCCTCTATCAGCTGCGCAAACAGCTAAAACTAATCAAGGGCATCTTAACTTTCGCTCATGGACCAACGTCCTCACCTGTGTTCGTGGTTCCCCATGACCAAAGGGGGGTGATGTTAGTCCATGCCCATGATCTCCCGTCCGCAGGACACAAAGGAGATAAAGCCACGCTGACGGCATTAAAACAAATTGCCTATTGGCCTGGAATGAAAAAGGATGTCAAGGACTACATTGAAGGGTGCGTGGTCTGTGGCCAGTTTCAGCCAACCAGACCACTTCACAGAGCACCACTGCAAAGCAGAGGCATTGCATTCCCATGGTCTGACCTCCAGATCGACTGGGTTGGACCACTCACTAAGAGCTCTAGAGGAAATAAATATTTTCTCACGGTAACCTGTGCATTCACCAAATGGGTAGAATGCCTACCAGCTCCAAACGACACAGCACAAACCACTGCTATGTTGTTAATGAATCATATATTCTCAAGGTTTGGACTTCCCCTTAGGGTGAACTCAGACCAAGGTACACACTTCACAGGTGAAGTGATGAAAGAACTGTGGAAGACGCTAGGCGTCAAGGCCAACTTTCATGTCGGCTACCACCCACAGGCTTCAGGCCAAGTAGAGAGAGCAAACAGAACTGTGGTGAGTATTTTGAAGAAATACGTGGCTGCAAACCACAAGGACTGGGATGTGAAACTCCCTCTGGTCCTCATGGCCATAAGAGCCACTCCACACACATCAACTGGCATCTCTCCCTTCGAGATGATGACCGGTCGACAAATGACTCTCCCTCTACACCTGTTGTACCAACCAGGCGACGCCGCCATGGCGACAGCCTACACTACACAACAATACATGAAAGATTTGAATGTACACCTCAGAAACACTTTTGCTTTCGCCCAGAAAAACCTGGAAAAATCCGCTGAAGGACGTAAGGCGTACTACGACCAGAAGGCCTCTCACAATGAACTCCAAGTGGGAGACAGAGTCTGGTACTATACGTTCGCCCCAGCAACCGGGAAAGGAGAGTCCGGGACCGGAACTCTCGCCCGCAAACTAATGCCCAGGTGGACTGGACCTCATCTGATAACAGACAAAGTGTCCTCAGTCGTCTACGAAATCAAAATCAGCAAAGGCCGCAAAGAGCCAATTGCTAAATGGGTACATCGAAATCAGATCAAACCTTACAAGGCGTTCAATGACTCCACAAAAGACAAAGATCTCACAAACTCACCGACTTCATGGGATAATAAGGTCGTCCAAACACAAGTTAGTAAATAAACTAATCAGGTTTAAACTACCATATTTCCCACCCTATAAGTCGCATTGTCCAATTTGAACTTAGAAACGCTAAGCCTAAAACCCACAACAAAAACTAACCTTAACAACCGTTTAAATCCACGAGATTTAATTTGACCTCGGTCATAAAGTTGAGACCTGTTTTTCTTGTGTGTTGCACTTTGGAATCTGACGACAAGAGTGTGTCGAAGCAGTGAAACGTTGTTTCCTTGTTGTTTAGTCATTACTGTTGTCATTAGTTGAGATACTGTTTGGTTCTGAACACTCCCAGCCAAA
>JBBPBX010042973.1:12666-28145 GCA_038048925.1 Garcialebias charrua | reverse complement strand
GTTCCAGCCGTAAGTCGGAAGTACACACGAGCCGCCACTTACACACGTACACGTACGGTACTACAGTTACCAAGCACTTTGCCTATCCTAACACAGTACCCTACATAATTATCAAAAAACCCATACAGTACATTTGGAGCCATAATGAAGGAAAAAAATAGTTAATTTCTTACTGTGAGCTACTGAAGCCTGTCTCAGTCTGTTAGCTTGTTAGCTCGTTGCACGTCCGAGCTCTACAGCTTCCGTCTGCTTCACGCGGTCCAAACTGTTTACAGTAATGCCTGTTAGCATGTTAGCTCCATACATTTGGAGCCATAATGAAGGGAAAAAGAGTTAATAACTTACTGGGAGCTGGTGAAGCTGTTTATCCGCGTGTTAGCATGTTAGGTCGGTGTCACAGCAGCATCCGAGGCCACGCAGCCGTTTCTCTGCATTAGCATGTTAGCTCAGTGTCACAGCAGTATCCAAGGCCACGCAGCCGTTTCTCTGCGTTAGCATGTTAGCTCGGTGTCACAGCAGCATCCGAGGCCACGCAGCCGTTTCTCTGCGTTAGCATGTTAGCTCGGTGTCACAGCAGCATCCGAGGCCACGCAGCCGCTTCTCTGCGTTAGCATGTTAGCTCGGTGTCACAGCAGCATCCGAGGCCACGCAGCCGTTTCTCCGCGTTAGCATGGTGGGTGGTCACCGGATCCCGCGGTGAGCTGGTGGTGTCGGCCGGCGTGGTGTGATGCGGCGGAGCGATTGGCGGCTGCTGCTCCGGGCCTGAGACGTCCACAGAGTTCACCGAGCGTTTCCAGCTCATTTATCCGAGCGAGGCAACCTCTGATCGGACACATGGTCCGTCCATAGAGCTTTGGAGCGTGACGTCACTGGTCCGCAGCGCAAAGCGGCGCACAGCATTGTGGGAAAGAAAACAAAGAAATCGCCATTTTTAATGCCTTACTAAAAGAAGCTCTGTCTCTCGTTTTTTTGTTAGAATCTAAGAAGGTTGTAACAGTTTTGCAATGGTCTAAACATGCTGTGTTATTGGATGTAATGTCCGGTCACACGACCTGAAAGTAGATAGAAAACGGACTTTCTGTTTCCTGTTCGCTGCTGGAAGCAGCGCGAGGGAGCTCATGTGTCGGACCTAACAAAAAGGAGATGAATGTCCTGATATCAGCGGTGACACGTCCTGATATAACTTTCTCCATGTCCCAAAATAACTGCTAGTTTGTTCCAGACATCCTGGTGAGTGTATAAATTTGTTTTGTTGGAGTTGTGCCATAATTTTTGCCACGATTTTGTCCGGGTGTTTAGTTCATAGAAGTGGGTCAGCCTAGTTTAGGTTGGGTTTATATTTTTTATATAACGTCTGATTTTAGACAGAGTGGACAGCTGTGTTATTGTGAAATAAACTGTTTAAAGTTTCTAGTGTGTTGTCACTGTTACTGTATTAATACTGATCTGTGTTCTGATCTATCCTTGTCAAGGCAGACCTTCATATGAAATGAATTAAACTCCAGAAGAGCTCAGTCAGGCTGCAGATGAGGAGCAGCTACAAATACACCATCAAATGTTGCTCAGGTAGTACCATATAAAACAATTTCTTCATGCACAAACAGAAAGGTAGTAGTCATCTGTTACAGAACAGGTCAGAGCTGAATAAAAACCAGCTGGAAAAAGTAAATTTAAAGTATTAAATAGGACTTCCTTGTTTTGTCATCATTGTTTAAGGTGTCACACAAAACTCTGTCTAATACCTGTGTCTTTTTCTCTTCAAGGGATGGAGGTGACAAGCTCATAACAGAAGGACGTTGTTATCTGACAGAGGCTTTGATATTAGACTGTGTGAGAGTCAAGGTTCTTTATTGTCATTCACATCACATGTTGTACGTGAGGTGGAACGAAACTGTGTACACAGGGTCCCATTTACAGCCAACAAAAGTATAAAATGAATGATGTGCTGAGGTTAAAATCCCTCTTCTCCACATCGAGAGGAGCCAGTTGAGGTGGCTCGGGCATCTGGTTAGGATGCCTCCTGGACGCCTCCCTGGTGAGGTGTTCCGGGCATGTCCCACCGGGAGGAGACCCAGAGGAAGACCCAGGACACGCTGGAGGGACTATGTTTCTCGGCTGGCCTGGGAACGTCTTGGGATTCCCCCAGAGGAGCTGCTGGACTCGTTGTTTTGAAATATTTTTACAGTTGAATAATAACAAGTGGTTGTTTTTTCTCATTTAATAAAAATTAATGTGGTAAACATTTATGAAACATTTAATTCAGCACTAACATGTAAACCTGATGAAATTGATCACATTTGTAGTAAACATTTGATGTATTAACAAATTTCATTAACAGGGATTAACCTGTCCAAATAAAAGTTGAATGAATGAATTTCAGGTAAGAAATAAACAAAATGAAACAGATCCATTTTGAAGTAAACATTTGATGTAATTAAACATTTCTAGTAACAATGTGTTGAACATTGTGTAAGTTAATAAGTTTTATAGAAAAATTGCTACACAAATGTGCAAATATAAGTGAATAGCATGGTTTACATAATTATGTATCCCTTGAAGCTGGAGAACAAACTCTGAGAAATATTTTTAGGAAGCTTCATGCTTTCTGCAGACGTCCAGCCATGTCTGTGTGGGTCCACACAAGGTCACAGTGGTTTGATTATGCACCTGTGCAGTGTGGACGATGCTTCTTCAGGTGAAATTCATCTCCTGCCTCCACAGCTGCTGGATGCTGCATGTCTTGTATCTGTGAGGGAACTTTCTCCAGGCAGCAGCGATCACACTGAGTCCATCAGGAGATGCTCCAAGTTCAGGAGTTGGATTTTGTACTGCTAGCTGCATTTTAATGCATCACCCTCATGACTCAGAGAGCAGAACCTGTGAACACACAATTAAAATGGTGAATGAAAAGACAGAAACATTTGTCTATAATATATATGCATCTTAATACATATATATAAAGTAATCTAATCAAGATTTGAAGTCTACATGACAAGCTCAAGTCATTAAAAATAAGGTATTTTCTACGTGGAGCTTTGTAAATCAGTTAAAATACTATAAAAAATTAAGTGTTCACAATTTCTAATACTCATAGTAGCATACAGAAGGTTGATTGATTCTGAAAGACATGTATATTAATAATTTATGTAAAATTAATGAGCCAACAACGTACCTTCAACGTATTTAGAATCTGGGGGATTTAAAAATGTCCAAATCATCTATCCAGCTATTCATAGATTGGACCAGCTCTCCCAGTGAATTGTAATTATAAAAATTATTTGTGGTGTAAACACTGACACAGACCAGGTCTGCTAAAATGACTGGGAATGTCAGTGGAGGTAAGTATTACTCCAGGTCTCTGCTCCATTTATTTATTTCAAACGGGCAATATTTCCAATTATACCGATTTTTTTCCATGTAGTTTTTTTTTGTCATCTGGGAGAAGCTTATTACGATAGTCCACTTTATTTTGCGCTGCTTTTCAGAACCGTGACGGAAGAAATCTCCTGAATTTATTTTATTTTTTCTGAAGACAACAAAAATGGCGGTCGAGACCGGAACGCCCCGACACGCCCCCGACACTCCCCCACACAGTGACGTGTGCTCCAAAGCTCTATAGCTGGCTGTCGAGGAGGAGCTAACCGAAGCTAACCGAAAACTGGCGAACACTGCCAAAAACTGACGGAAACTGCGTAAATGGGCTTCTAAATAATAATAATAATAATAATACTTTATTTATAAAGCCATTTAAAACAACCACAGCTGCATCAAAGTGCTGTACACATAAAATCAAGAACATTTAAACACATAAAATAAGATTTTTCAAATTTTATTTTATTTTATTTTTAAATTAAATTAATTTATTAAAGCTGCACTATGTAACTTTGTAATGCAGTCTGTAACTTTTCTAACAATATATTTTTAACATATTTCTTCACTCTGTCACTATCTACTGACAGACTGATGTTAGACAAAGTAATCTCTGAAAAAAACTATAGTCCCCTTGCTTCTCTATCAGCATTTATAAAAACACTAAAAACACAGAGTGACCCGGACAATGACCAGCCAATAAAAACAGAGTTGTTTGTCACGCCCCAACCCACGCCCCCGCCTGTCCCAGCCTCAGCGCCGCGCACGTTCTCATTCAAAGGATTGCAAAGCGATGCAGGACTGTTTTGTATGTGACACAAATGTATTAAATATCCCTTCTTCATCCCAGAGCTGGACTTTTATTTTGTTTTTTTGCCAAAAGTCAAGTGATCGCTTCATCCTTCACTCACAGGAATGAGCAGTGGTGGGCACCGCTAATTAAAAAATTAGTTCCACAATTTCTAAAACGCTTATTAATTTTTTTAGGTCCACAATTTCAAAAGCACAAATGTCTTTTGAAAATTAGGGGAAGCTAATCTAATCCGCTATTTATATATTTCTATATTATATATATATATATATATATATATATATATATATATATATATATATATATATATATATATATATATATATATATATATATATATATATATATATATTATATATATATATATATATATATATATATATATATATATATTTATATATAGCCGGCAGCGTTATCAATATTTGCACTACACTGCCAACTGAAAAGTAACAAAAATGATCCTAAAAGGATGAAATTACAAAAATCAAAGGATTTATTTAATACTTTACGTACATATATTCTATTCGGCCACGAAATTAACAAAAAATAGAATGATCTTTTAATCCCTAAAACCACGTTTAAATCTCAAATACACGGGTGTGTCGCCACCGCATTTATACATAGTAACCCAAATACATGAAACTAACGACTCGCCGTCGAATGGTCGACACAAAACGCACAATAAAATCATCCGGCCACGTTAATTTGGCTTGAAACAGCGGGGTTCTCTACGGATTTATCCATTAGTAACCCAGCACTACCGGCAGACACAGCGTTAGCGTCTATAGGTAGTCAACAGATTTAATGAAAAGTAACTAAAATACATAAAAATAACGACTCGCCGTCGAATGGTCGACACAAAACGCACAATAAAATCATCCGGCCACGTTAATTTGGCTTGAAACAGCGGGGTTCTCTACGGATTTATCCATTAGTAACCCAGCACTACCGGCAGACACAGCGTTAGCGTCTATAGGTAGTCAACAGATTTAATGAAAAGTAACTAAAATACATAAAAATAACGACTCACCGTCAAATGGTCGACACAAAACCCTCAATAAACTCCTCCGGCCACGTTAATTTGGCTTGAAACAGCGGGGTTGTCTGCGGATTTATCCAAGTACCCAGCACAACCAGCTAGCCACAGAACTAGCCCTCGAGTTCACGACTGACCCGGAAGATGTCAAGATGGAATAGTCCATTTTTAGTAGGGGGATAAAGAAATCGACCGTTTTTTTATTGCGTATTTAATGATCGTTTTCATCGTAACTATAATTATTTTTATGTTAAATGTACATTAACAAGCAGGATCAATGTTAGTGATGTAGGTGACTGCACGGGGCGAGGCGGGGCCGGGGCCACTGCTGAAATGGGACCCCCAGGCATTTACCTACATGGTAGAGCCGAGTCTGTTCTCAGCTCTGCCCCCCTCCCCCTCACACCCTTTCCTCCTCTCTGCTGTTTACGGTGGGGAAAAAGGTAAAACAAGCAGCATAAGAGCTTGTAAATAAGTTTATTGGTTTTTACTGATAGATAATTAGTTATTAGCGGTACTGCATTTTAAATAAAAATAGCACAAATCCGCTTATGAATTATAAAAGTTAGTCAATTCACAAAAACGCTGACAAAAAGTTTAGGTCCACTGTAAGCGGATTAGCGCTTTAGCGCTACCTAGCGTTCATGCGCCCACCACTGGGAATGAGGAAATTGATTTGTCATGACTCACGAGTGAATTAAATCATGTCCAAAGTGGCTGGTGAAGCTCTGCTGACTTCAGGGTGTTTTTGTGTTGTTGGACGAGTGATTCATGGTTTTATTATATTTTTTAGAATGTTATATTAACATATAATCACAGAACTTCGCAGCGTCTGCCACAGGACATGTAGTGGGGGCGGAACATTCCAGACATACCAGACATCGACTGACAGACATGAGGAAGTCACGAGCGAATTAAATCATGTCCAACGTTGCTTCGTGAACCTCTGCTGATTTCTGCTGGTTTTTGTGTTGTTGGACAAGTGCTCCATGGTTTTATTATATTTTTTAAACGTTTTATTAACATATAATCACAGAACTTCGCAGCGCAGACAGGACATGTAGTGGGGGCGGAGCATTCCAGACCTGCACTGACAGAAAGAGGAAGTCACGAGCGAATTAAATCATGTCCAACGTGCTTCGTGAAGCTCTGATGATTTCTGCTGGTTTTTGTGTTGTTGGACAAGTGCTCCATGGTTTTATTATATTTTTAAAATGTTTTATTAACATATAATCACAGAATATTGAAGCGCTCCGAGCGGACACACAGCAGGGGGCGGAGCTGCAGAACTCAAGTTCAACAGAGAACAGACTGTGGCTCCTCCTCAGAGTCATATATGGCTCTGAGGGGGAGGGAGCAGAATGCTTTTACCTGATGAAATTTTTTCTAAGTCCCAGCGTCCTGCAGAAATTACATAGTGAACCTTTAATGAGATGCGTGACATAACATCGCATCGCCGTGTCGAGACCGCCGTAAGTCGAGGACTACCTGTATATACAGGTAGTCCTCGACTAACGACGGTCTCGAGTTACGATGTTTTGCAGCTACAACGCATCTCCCATGTAAAAAAAAAATTTTTTTTGAAATTTTATTTTGGAAAGCCGAGTTACGCAGTTTCCCGTTTTACGTAAACGTAGCTGCGGAGGAATTCTGCACTGTACTCTCTAAAAAAGCTAAGTCTGGTCCTCTGGACATTCAAAAAAACAAAACAAAACTGTACTGTGAACGCGGTTTTACCTCGTAAATGAATACGGAGGATGGACCGAGCTGGACGCGGTTTTACGTCGTAAACGAATGGAGAATACGGAGGAAGGACGGAGGAAAGGCTTCACCAGCATCCCAGTAGGAAATTAACTATTTTTTCCCTTCATTATGTCTCCCAAATGTGTTTTTTTTATAATTATGTAGGGTACTGTGTTAGGATAGGCTAAGTGCTTGGTAAAATACAGTACTGTACGTATAAGGTGCAGTTTGTACGTATGTTCCGACTTACGCCGAAATTTGGTTTACGACGCCGCGTAGGAACAGATCTCCGTCGTAAGTCGAGGAGAGAGAGAGAGATTTATTTTGCACTTTATCTCACGCCTCTTTACTTTCCTGTGTTTTTAGCTGCCTGTCATCACATTTACCAAGTCAGGCTTTGATAAAGAAAACTAAAATGTGAATTTCAATGAGTTCAGTCTTGAGGGTTGTGAATGTTCGGCACATCAGCGGGCTTCAGCTTATGTGCAATTAGAACAAAATGTTTGTTTCAAAATAAATATACAGTCTATTGGCAAAGTTTGCATTTGATTCCCCTGCAGTCAGTAAAATGAACAGATTGAGTTTTGTGTTTTTAATTCTGGTGTAAAGAAACAACAGCTCTGAATTTATGGAGAAATGCAGCTCTTATTTTAGCATCTTCTTTGTGATTACATTAAATCACTAAATCGTTGGGATAATTTCTGAAGGACACATTGTTCTGAAAGCAAAACAAGATTTGTCTAAATTTTTATGATTTTTTTTTATGTGTAAACTGTTTAAGATTGAGATCTTATACTCTTGTGTATTTACTGGTGAGGCGTTTGTTTTCTTTTTTAATAACTCCCTTATAGTTTGTATCTTCTTCTTCTTCTTTCGGCTTTTCCCTTTTCAGGGGTCGCCACAGCGAGTCATCCTCCTCCACCTCACTCTGTCCTCTGCATCCTCTGTCCTCACTCCAACTACCTTCATGTCCTCTCTAACTGCATCCATATATCTCCTCTTTGGTCTCCCTCTTTGTCTTTTTCCTGGCAGCTGCATTTCTAACATCCTTCTACCAATATACCCACTGTCCCTCCTCTGGACATGTCCAAACCATCTCAGTCTGGCCTCCCTAACTTTATCTCCCAGTTGTTCAACATGTGCTGTACCTCTGATGATCTCATTCCTGATCTTATCCATCCTTGTCACTCCTAAGGAGAACCTCAGCATCTTCATTTCTGCTACTTCCAGTTCTTTCTCCTGTCTTTTTGTCAATGACACTGTCTCCAGACCATACAACATAGCTGGTCTCACCACTGTCTTGTAAACTTTTCCTTTGACCTTTGCTGACACCTTTTTGTCACAAATCACTCCTGAAACTTTTCTCCATCCACTCCATCCTGCCTGGACTCTCTTTTTCACTTCTTTCCCACAGTCCCCATTTTCCTGGACAGTGGACCCCAAGTACTTGAAGTTCTGCACCTTTGTGACCTCTGCTCCTTGTAGCCTCACTGTTCCACCGGCCTCCCTCTCATTCACACACATGTACTCTGTCTTACTACGGCTGACTTTCATTCCTCTTCTTTCAAGTGCATACCTCCACCTCTCCAAGTTCTCTTCCACCTGTTCCCTGTTCTCACCACAGATCACAATGTCATCTGCAAACATCATAGTCCATGGGGATTCCTGCCTGACCTCATCTGTTAGTCGGTCCATCACCAGAGCAAACAAGAAGGGGCTCAGAGCCGATCCTTGATGCAATCCCACCTCCACCTTGAAGCTATCTGTCACTCCTACAGCACATCTCACCACTGTCCTGCTGTCTTCATACATGTCCTGTACCAGTCTAACATACTTTTCTGCCACTCCAGATTTCCTCATGCAATACCACACCTCTTCTCTTGGTACCCTGTCATATGCTTTTTCTAAATCCACAAACACACAATGGAGTTCTTTCTGACCCTCTCTGTACTTCTCTATCAACATCCTCAAAGCAAAGATGGCATCTGTGGTGCTCTTTCTTGGCATGAAACCATACTGCTGCTCACAGATAGTCACCTCTTGTCTAAGCCTTCCTTCCACAACTCTCTCCCAGATCTTCATTGTGTGGCTCATCAACTTAATTCCCCTGTAGTTGCTACAACTCTGTACATCACCCTTGTTCTTAAAAATGGGAACCAGCACACTTCTTCTCCATTCTTCAGGCATTTTCTCACCCTCAAATATTCCATTAAATATTTGAGTCAAAAACCTCACTGCCACCTCTCCAAGACATTTCCAAACCTCCACTGGTATGTCATCAGGTCCTACTGCCTTCCCCTTCTTCACCCTTACTAATCTTTCCCACTTCCTGGTCCACAGTTTCTATGACCTCTACTCGTCTTTCTCTTTCATTCTCTTCATTCATTAGCTCCTCAAAGTAATCCTTCCATCTTCCCATCACACTCTCCTCACTTGTTAGAACATTACCATTCCCATCTTTAATAAGCCTAACCTGTTGCACATCCTTTCCAGCCTGATCCCTCTGTCTTGCCAATCGGTACAAGTCCTTCTCGCCCTCTTTAGTGTCCAGTCTCCCATACAACTCATTGTACGCCCTCTGCTTTGCCTTAGCTACTTCCCTCTTTGCTCTATGTCCCATCTCCTTATATTCCTGTCTCCTCTCTTCAGTCCTCTCACTGTCATATTTCTTCTTGGCTAATCTCTTTCTTTGAATGGCGTCCTGCACTTCACTATTCCACCACCAGGTTTCCTTATCATCCATTCTCTGTCCAGATGACACACCAAGTACCTTCCTACCTGTCTCTCTAATTACTGTTGCTGTAGTAGCCCAGTCACTTGGAAGCTCTTTCTTACCACCCAGAGCCTTTAACAGCTCGTCTCTGAATTTCTCACAACATTCTTCCTTCTTTAGCTTCCACCATTTGGTCTTCTTCTCTGATTTTACTCTTTTTCTCTTCTTCGCAACAACAGTCATTCTACACACAACCATCCGATGCTGTCTGGCCACACTCTCCCCTGCCACAACCTTACAGTCTCCAATCTCCTTCAGGTTTCCTCTTCTACACAGAATGTAGTCGATCTGCGTACTCCTTCCTCCACTCTTATAGGTCACTCTATGTTCCTCCCTCTTTTGGAAATAGGTATTGACTATAGCCATTTCCATTCTCTTGGCAAAATCCACCACCATCTGTCCTTCCTGGTTTCTTTCCTTGACACCAAACCTACCCATCACTTCCTCATCCCCTCTGTTTCCTTCACCAACATGTCCATTCAGGTCTGCTCCAATCACCACTCTTTCCTCCCTGGGAATACTCTCTATCACTTCATCCAAATCTTTCCAAAATTTATCTTTCTCCTCCCCATCACATCCAACCTGTGGAGCATAACCACTGACTATGTTTAGCATCAGACCTTCTACTTCTACCTTCAGACACATCACCCTATCTGACACTCTCTTCACCTCTACTACATTCTTTGCCAACTCCTCCTTCAGGACCACCCCTACTCCATTTCTCTTTCTATCCACACCATGGTAAAACAGTTTGAACCCTGCTCCAATACTGCGAGCCTTGCTGCCCTTCCACTTGGTCTCTTGGACACATAAAACACATGGGCGTAGCCAGGATTTTATGAGGGGTGGCTCGTTTAAAGGAAAAGTGGACCTGAAAAGAGCAACACACCTCGGTGGTTCACTGGAAGCGCGCGTCGGGTTGCCTCTCCAAACTTTATCTCGACTTGGGTTCGATCCTCACTTGGTTGAACTTATTTTACGTTTGTCTTTTATTGGATAAAAAAAGAGTTTGTGTTAGCTACAGGCATATTAAGTCTATGGTGTTAACCGGTATGACATTAGCGGCGTCTCTATACCTTCTCTTTCCACCTCTCTTAACACAGAACTTGTGTTGTGCGGGAGTTGTAGGCGGGACTTCATAGGCAAAGTGGGCGGTTTGTTCGAACCCAAGAACCCACCCCTGGCTACGCGCATGAAACATCTACCTTTCTTCTCTGCATCATGTCAGCCAGCTCTCTACCTTTGCCTGCCAGTAACCGTGTTTCCATCTATTTTCAATCCAAATTTTGAGCGAATTTTTGAAATTTCACAAAAATGTAAATAAAAATTAATGCGAAGCAGAAGTGTTTCCATCAACTGGCTTGAAGCGAATCCACCAGGCCACGCAAAGCGGCATTACGTCAGCGTCATTACGTCAGACGTCAGCGTTACGCATGTCTACAGTAAACAGGAAGTAGCGGTTGAAAACAGGACCCGACCACACATCTCGGCAAAATGGAGAGAATATTTCAGGAATGTGTTGCTATCGGGCAAGTTGTATTTATTCTGTCATGCCAACTAGTTTTAGCGATGTTACATGTTGTCCGGAGACGAAGTCACGTGACGTAAATGTTCGCTACGTCAGAACTGAGTCGGCAAATCTGTTTCCATCTCTCGTTTTGCGCATCGGCTCTGATTCGAAAAACCCAAAAACCACCTCAAGCGAGCGTATCAACTTTTTTGAGAATTAGAGGAAGTTAATTCGAATCGTGCCGTTTCCATTCAGCTTTTCTGATGCGATACTTCAAAATGCGCATCAAAAAACCTTGATGGAAACACGGCTATTGTCCTCACATTTAGAGTTGCAACCCTCAGTCCTACATTCTTCACTTTCCACCTCTCCCTCTGTCTCCTGGCATGTTTCCCTCCTCGGGGTCTTCGACTAACAGTAGTACAATTTCCGCCGGCACCCTGTTTGTCAACAGCACCGGTGGTGGTCGTTTTTAACCCAGGCCTTGTCCGATCCGGTATGGTTTCATTTTGATGAACTCGCATTATGGTGTTGGCACAAAAGTGTTTTATATGGGATGCCATTCCTGACACAACCCTCACCATTTACCCGGGCTTGGGACCAGCACAAGAGATACACTGGCTTGTGCTCGGCTGGTTTCCCTTATAGTTTGTATCCCGATGTATAAATGCAACATTTCTCTGTGTTGTGGGTAGGGGGTGGGGTGTTAACATTTTTATTAGCAAAGTCTTACTGTTGCCGTGTTCTCTCCTGTTCATCCTGGGGGAACCCCTGATACCACGTTCGTAGTCATTTACTATACTGTAGTCATTTTGATTTTAATACTTGGAGTTTTTGCTTAGAAAACATTCAGGAAAACGCTGGATTATTATTAAAAAAAATCATTATCCATGGCAATAATCTGAAAACATTTTAATCAGAACAAATGACCTTGAAGACTTGATTATTCTGTACAATAACTAATATATTTGTTCTGTGCTCTTTTCTTGTAATCTGCCCTGTTAACAATGGCAACAGAGTATTGTTTGTTCACTGCTAAAATGCAGCTCATTTTGTAAAGAAGTGCAAGCTGTTTATGTAGCTGTTAGAATTAAAATGATTTTATTCTATTAACACATTTTGTTGTTCTTTTATTCCAACATGTTCAGTCATTCTTGATCAAATTCAAAGTCGAAACAAGAAGAGAACTAGATGATTTAAGAGGATTCTTGTTCCCTCAGAGGTTTTAATTAATGGTTCCAACGCAGTAAAAAAAAACTGTACAGTTCACACATCAACCATTCAAGTGTCCTATTTGTTTTTAAAATCAGCTGGCTTTGTCCGCCTGCTGTTAAAGGCCTTTTAACGGAGGAGGATGTAATTAGAGGTTGTTCAAACACAAACAGCTGAACAATTACAAGACAACGAGTTTGTCCCCGAGGGCTGATTTGGGTCAATAATGAGCTGCATTTACAACTGAAGGAGCTACTGTGAATGTAATGTGTGACAGTTTATAATAATCAGATGTGTAAAAAAACAATCTATCTTTAAGATGGATGAAAAACTTTTCGTTTACTTTAAAATGTTTGCATTTTTTAATGAAACCTGATCAAAAAGATAAAAATAAAGGCCTCAAGATGGGAAAAATGTGCTATTTGTTCCACGCTTGTCTTCACGTGTGTCGTCAGGAGGGAGCAGGCCATCCTGTCGTACACAGACTTCATGTGACATGATCCGTAACTCTATCTATAGGTGTTATGGTATCATTCCCACCATTAAAGAGGTTTTCCACCTTCCCAGTGACCTCCGCCTTGCCTCACAGGACACAGAAAACGACCTGATAGCAGTCTTTTACTGTAGCTGAAGCATGTGTAGACGGTGTGCTGGTGTGTGTGAGTGTGTGTGTGTTGGTCATTCCGGACACTGAACTGGTAAAAGGCGTCCAGTGTGTGCAGGGCTTGGCCTTCTCTCCAGTGAGTGTGGGGGAATCTGGCACGGCCAGTGAGCATGTATATGAGGCCATCTCACGGCTGGCTGGACGCTCCCTGGGTGGCCCGCTGTGGTCAATACTGCACCGCTGACTGGACACACAGAATGGGATAATCTGCTTTCTTTCTGGGCCACGGTGCTCACACACGCAGGCATGCACACATCCTTTTTGTGCCAGCCTGACCATGGAGGCTTGCTCGTCTGGTCCCAATTTCAGGTCAGGACCAGTTAGGGGGACAGCCTGGACTGAGGAATGGGACAGGAGGCTGGATGAGGGGAGCCCATTTCAGCCAGCGCATTGGAGCACACTGGAGGCACTGGTGCATCGCCTCTGCTGCCTGTTGGGGGGGCAAAAGGAGGTGTGATCTCCATAAAGATAGAACCATGTGTTTTTGTTCAGCTTCCTCCAGCAACTCGTTTTGACACCTCCGTTGCTCACATGCAACAAAAAAAAGAAGCTAATTTGCTGATTCAGACCACTGAGCCTTCACAGCTCCCACAAACCTTCATCCACGACTGTGCAGATCAGTAGAAGAAAATAATTTTTACTTTGTACTTTTTGTTCAACATTATACTGTAATATATTGTGGATTATTCTCATAAACAAAATACACTTTTAGTGTTTTTGAACCACAAAAAAGAAAGACAGAAAAAAGCAGTTTGTTCAGTTTTGTCTGTGGCTTATAAGGTCTCCTTATGAAAAAGTCAAAATTTCTATGTTTATCTGAACAAAACAATTATTATTTTTTAATTAAAAAAAAGTGAGCTCTAGAACAACACCCAAACAAACAAACAAAAAACAGCTCTAATAGAAAGTATGTGATAAAAGAGTTTTAACAGAGTACATTTATCACTTTTGGACTTTGTCAGTGAAATACATTAAGATTCAGGTACAGAAAAATGTAGGATGTTTCTGAATGGGATTATTTGATTGGAAAAAAATAATAGGAAAATAATCAGATTTACCCTGTGAAGTTAAAAGATTTAAACGTAAATATTGTTCATGTAGAAACACAAAACAGCAAAAAGTAAAACACCAGAGGCAGGACTTTCATTTGACATTTTTATCAGCTTTATTTAAATCAAACATACAAAATAAATTATCAAAAGAAGAAAAAATAAGTTCATTACACACACATATACATATACATATATATATACATTGTATTATATATATTATGTTATATATTATACACTATATATTATATATATCATACACTATATATTATATTATATATATTATATATATATGTTATATATACAGGTAGTCCCCGACTTACGAGCGAGTTCCGTACCTGCGAGTCGCTCGTAAGACGAAAATTCGTACGTCGGAACATGAAACACGTGTTCTCGTAAGTCCGGATTTTCGGTCGTAAGTCGGAAAATTTAAGCTAGCGCTACTACGAACACTCGTTTTTCATCAAAAACGTTCATACTAGTTCATGAACATGCTCAGAAACGTGTTTCCAAACGGTTAGCTAACACACTTTCATCTAAAAACACAAAAAAGTGCTGTATTTTTTACAAATTTACTGCTCGTTCGCCAGCTCGTAAGTCCGGGACCTCGTATGTAAGGGCGCTCGTAAGTCGGGGACTACCTGTACACATAAATATATATATTTGTATCATTACAGTCTAATACCTACTGAATGAAAGAAAAGACCACTTTGGGTCTCGTTCAATCCAACCTAAAATTGGTCACATACAAAGTCACTAATGTCTAATGAAACACATATTGTGAAATTATCATGCAGTAGATCCACTTTCCACTTTGAACAGCTCTTAAATAGATCTTAAACTTACCTTTGGCTGCAGCTCACCTGTTCACATCGACACAGACTGCAGACTTGACGGTGATTATCAGATTTAATGAGTCAGAGTCTAAAAGTGAGTGATCAAGCAGGTGTGGAGTGAGGACGGTGTGAGGAGGTTTCCACATGGGGTTGAGGATAAACATGTAAACACAACAGACTGCAGGCCGTGTGCCAGATTTATTCAGCAGAGTGTCAACGGCTGCTTCTCATCCTCATGGTGGCTTCTTCCAGGCTGCATCTGAGGAGAAATGAACACAGAACAAGCTGCGTTGAGTCAACGGTTCATCCTTGCAGTTCATCAAACATGCATTTGCTCTTAAAAGTTAAAGAACTCAAAGGGGATTTCATCGAGTGGGTTAATTTACTGAAGGATGCACAGCTTTTGTTAAAACGGCACAAACGTCGAACAAGGATAATGCTGCATGCGTCACCACTCTTAGACACGCGTAACTGTT
>JBBPBX010042973.1:0-12194 GCA_038048925.1 Garcialebias charrua | reverse complement strand
TTTTGCTTAAAGTCCAGACTCTTTGTAAACTGACAGCCTGGGGTTCACTTATAGGCGTCGGTCTCCTTTTTCTTTAATTTGACAAAAGTCTTAACTTTGATTTTACTTTTCTGTTTAGTAATTGACAAGTTTCAGCTGTGACTTCCCTTGTAAATCACTCAACATAGTTATAACATGAAGAAAAGTGTAAAAATAACTATGATAGGTGCCAACTTTTACCCCAATCAAAAACCCTGGCTAAATAAGGATGTCCGCACCCTGCTGGCAGCCAGGGACACTGCATTCAAGTCTAAAGATACTGAGGAGTTGAGAAAGTGCAGGAGAGAACTGGATGATGGCATAAAGAAGGCCAAAGCCGCGTATGCACAGAGGATCGAGGGACAGTTCACCTCACATGATCCACGGAGCATGTGGCAGGGCATCAAATGCTTAACAGACTACAAGGGCAAAAGCAAACAATGCCCCAGGGACCCATCCCTGCCTGATGCCCTCAATAAGTTTTATGCACGTTTTGATGATCCAAACAGACCAACTAGCACCAGACTCACCTCATCACCAGACGAGGAGCACCTCAAAGTGACCGCAGCAGAAGTGAGAGGCAGTCTCAGAAGGATCAACCCTCATAAAGCTACGGGTCCAGACAACATCCCAGGGAAAGTTCTGAAGGAATGTGCGGACCAGCTCTGTGAGGTGCTGGCTGACATCTTCACCACCTCACTTGCACTGGAGTCAGTTCCCACCTGCCTGAAGACCGCCACCATCATCCCAGTCCCAAAAAGCTCCACAGTGACTGGTCTGAATGACTACAGACCGGTGGCTCTCACCCCGATAGTCGCTAAATGTTTTGAGAAACTGGTCATGTCCCACATCAAGACAGCCGTCAACATCAATGAGGACCCTCATCAATATGCATACCGTGAGAACCGATCAACAGAGGACGCCATCTCCTCCGTGGTCCACACTGCTCTCACCCACCTGGATCAGAAGGACTCATACGTGCGTCTGCTCTTTGTGGACTTCACATCTGCCTTCAACACCATGATCCCCCAAACTCTGATAGACAAACTATCCACACTTGGACTAAGCCCCTCTATTTGTAACTGGGTCTTAGACTTCTTAACAGACAGACCACAGTCCGTGAAGATCCACAACTTCTCCTCCTCCACCATCACCCTCAGCACTGGCTCTCCTCAGGGATGTGTGCTGAGCCCTCTTCTGTTCACTCTGCTCACATATGATTGTACAGCCACACATCCAGGCTGTCATATTGTTAAGTTTGCAGATGATACAGCTGTGGTGGGATGCATCACAGATAATGATGAATCCAGCTACAGACAGGAGGTGGAACATCTGGAGAGCTGGTGCAAAGAGAACAACCTTCACATGAATGTGAAGAAGACGAAGGAGATGATTGTGGACTTCAGAAGGAACAAACACACCCACACCCCACTGTATATAGGTGGATCTGCGGTGGAGGTGGTCTCCAGCTACAAATACCTGGGTGTACACTTGAATGATAACCTCAGCTGGAGCAATAACACCACCAGCCTGATCAAGAAAGGTCATCAGAGACTCTACTTCCTCAGACGGCTGAGACGAGCTGGTCTGAGAAGCTCAGTCCTCACCTCGTTCTACAGGTGTGCAGTGGAGAGCGTCCTGTGCTCCAGCATCAACGTGTGGCATGGAGGCTGCACAGTTGCAGAGAGGAAAGCTCTACAGAGAGTGGTGAAGGCTGCACAGAAGTCTGTGGGAGTCAGTCTCCCCACCATCACAGACATTTACACCTCCAGATGCAGAAAAAGAGCCACCTGCATCATGAAAGACCTCACTCACCCAGCACACTCACTCTTTGCACCACTCCCCTCGGGACGGAGGTTGAGGAGCATCAAATGTAGAACCACTAGACTGAGGAACAGCTTCTACCCTGAGGCTGTCAGACTCATGAATAAATAAATAATAAGAATAAACACTGCAAAATGTCACATCATGCTGATACTGATCTGTTTCTTGTTGCTGCGTTCATCTGTGACTATCTGCGTTCATCTGTGACCATCTGCTCATGTTCGTGCTGCTGTTTATAATGATGTTTTTCTACTACATTAGGGCTTAGTGTATTACTAGCTGATGTCTCTCTTAGTTAATCCTAGATGTTATTATTGTTTTTCTCTTGCATTTGTTGTTGGATGTAACTGGGACCCTGTGTACATAATCTCGTTTTCAACACATGTACTACATGCGGTGCAAATGACAATAAATTCTCTCTGACTCTGACTCTGAACTAATAACACATTTAAAAAGAATGCACATCACAGCCATTTTAAAAGAGAAATTAGTTCTGAGCAGCAAAAGCAGAATATTTTACAAACTCTGAGTTTGTTCTATGCTCACTAGGCACAAAGAAAGCAAACATTTCAAGAGCTAAAGTTGTGATTATCCTCAAGCATTGGTTCTAGTTTCACTGTCCACATAACACATGAAACAATCAGCAGTTTCCCTCTTAAATAGTGATGAAAAAAATGCTACTGAAAGAGTTGTGTACATGTAAACAAAGCCACTCAGTTTTATCTACGGTAATCATCTTTACTTTTATGTTATTTATAAGTTTGTGAAAACTCTAAAGCTCCAAGTCAATAAAAAAAAAAAAAAGTGTATGCCTCCTGCAATCAAAACTCTCCCTCCTAAAACTATAGATTCTCACCAAAATCTACTTTACTATCTAATGCCTGCTTCATGTTTTAAAAGTGATTACTTCTATAGTTTATGTTTATGTTTATTAAATTTGTTCATTTTTTTACAAAAGTAACAATACAAGACAATCTCATAAATGATAGTGTACAAAATGTAAAAAAATGAAAGGTAGCAGAAAGAAGAATAAATCTTATTATATCTGCCCCTTACTTCCAACAATCAGATTAAACAACAATAATCAACCATGTAAACAAAAATAATCTTCAACCAACTTTTTTCAACAATCAAATTAAACAATAATAATCTTCAACCAACAGTACAAAATGACTAACTCTTTCTAATTTTCTAACTAATACAATACACATTACGCTATTTCATATATATTTTTTAACACATTTGTTTTGATCATTTTTTTAAATGTAAACATTGACTTGGCATTTTTAACTACATTCTCCAAGCCATTCCATAATCTAATTCCCTGGATTGAGGTAGAACGTCCCTTCAAACTGGTTCTGAATTGTGGTTTTACAAACAACTCTGTCCCCTTAAGATTATAACAACTTTGTCTTTTAACAAAGTGCATTTGGATATTTAAAGGTAATGCATTATTTTGAGCTCTATACATAACTGATAAAATATTATAGTCTACCAAATCATGGAACTTCAATAATTTTAGTTGATAAAATAATGTACTTGATGGATGACGGTAATGCTTTCTAGTGATAATTCTTACAGCTCTTTTCTGTAATACAAAAATAGGCTTTGTGATTGTTTTACACGCATTCCCCCAAACATCAATACAATAGATTAAGTGTGGAACAATGATTGTGTTATACAACAAATACAGAGCTTTATCATTCAATAGGTCTCTGACTTTGTACAGTCACTATAGGAAACATGTTGCTAAAGTGTTTGAATGAAACACAGACAAACTTCATCAGCTGTTATTGCTAATGGTTACTGGTAACTACCACAGTGCAGTGGTGTAGTCTATGTGATACTCAGGCATACGGAGTATACCCACTAGAAAAGCTTAAGAATTTCAGTATACCCACTTAAAAGTGCCCAATGACACATGATTTATCATTAGACATGTGTCATTGATACGTTAAACGGCAGTTGAACGCTTCCGAAACAATCTAACGGTATGTAACGCTGTGCTTTGATACTGTTGCATAAATTCTCTAACATGATTTTAATACAAAGCCAAATGTTGTACAATGTTTGTTGTTCATTTATTCATATATAAACATAAGAAAAAATTGGAAATGTTCAATACGCTTAAAAATCAAAATATATTGCCGATTACATTGTACTAACCAGTGTACTGTACTTTGGTTTCTAAGCACAGTATACCCACTACAAAAATGTAGACTACACCACTGCCACAGTGCAACAGTTAACAAGCCCTACAGCTGCAACCACGGAAAGTAAAAGGTAAAGCTTAAACAGTATGATGACCCCCTTTAGTCTGGCTGCTTATTAGTTTATCCATCCATCATTGTTCACCTGCTTCTTCCTTTTCAGGTCATGGGGTGCAATCCTAGTACAAGTTTAAGTTCAAATAAACAAATAGGTCATTTGACCAATTAAAGAAACACACATGAGATAACATATATTCTGGGTGTTGACTTTTAATTGTTCATCTTGATTTGATCTTGCTGCTGTACGTCCAAATGAAAAAAATTCTCATTTGACTGAAGTTACGTAGTTATTTATTGTCTAAAATACACTGTTAATGTGTGTAGCAACACATGGATTCTGACTCCAAAAACAGTGGCAGCACACATATCTGCATTTTCTTACCACAATATTTACCCAATCATTTAAAGTCAAAGTCAAATTTTCTTCATTTGTCATTCGTACCACATGCAGTACATGTGGTGGAACGAAATTGTGTACACAGAGTCCCAGTTACTGTACATCCAACAAAAGTATAAATTGTAAAAAAAAAAAAAAAAAGCTATAATATGAAGCTAAAATATGAAGTAAGAAAAACATTAACTAAAAATACACTAAGCACTAGGTAACAATGCTGCAACAATAACTGAATCCTGATTTATAGATATTTATAAGTTTGTGAAAACTTTGTGAGTTTATTCAGTTGTCCAAATGAACAAAGTTGCCTGCAGAATCTGTCCTGCAGCTCCAGTGTTTCCTCATTCTGTGGTTGCTTGACATCCTTTAATCCTTTCTGAGCTGAGCAATGACTGATTTCTGTGTCTGATAGTGTATAAAATAATAACTGAATACTTTGTGGGCCCAACAAAATGAGCATGTAGCTGGAAATGGCCCGGAGCAGTTTAACGCCACCATTGACAGTCGTGAAAAATTAGTTGGAAAAAGCTACACTGAGAAGGTGATCTTTCAAGAATGGAGAACTATTGTACTTCTACAAATCTTAAAATATAACACTCAAGATGAACAAACATCTAAAAAAACAACAACATCAAGCTGAGCTTTCTATTTTAATCCTCACACTGATGTAGCAGTACAAAGTGAGAGCCTGGAGCAGCAATCTAGATGAAACAACATCAGCATGCTAGACACTTGTATCAAAGAGATGCAAGGCTGCAGCATCGCAGAGCGAAACAGGAGAAAGGTCAAGCTCAGAGGAGCTGATGAGCTCAAGCTATGGGGAAAACTCCCTCAATAAGCCTGAGTGTTAAACCTGCTAATCCCTTGTCTTATTGCAACATCTGTGAGGTCTAGAAAGGCTCTGGTAGTGATTAGCAAGACATAAACAACGTCTCGACTGAGGAGGAGAGAGTTTAGCAAGAAACGGTTTGTGCAACGGGGGAAAAGAGCAAGTAAAAAAAATGGAAAAAGGAGTGAAAGGAGTGAGTAAGGAGTGTGTTAATAAAAGACGAGGCTGATAAAAGACAAAAAGGTCATGGTGGTAAAATTAAAGCCCCGGTAGCTCTGCGTTCGGCCGAACGGCGCTCTACGCGCGCGTTCTGTGCGCGCGCGTTCACTAGCACAGCTCTGCGTTCGTTCTCGCGTTTTCGCTCCAAATTCTTGACGTCATTTGAGAAGCCACAGCGCAAAGCGTTCGCTGATTGGTCATTTGCTGACACGCCTACTGAATTGATTGACAGGGGGGGAGAAAAAAAAGGCGAGCCGGCACTTCACACAGCTTCAGCGCAGCAGGTTCTGTGTTTATATCTTATTAAAAAGTTCTTAAAAAAAAAAAAAACAGGGAGCGCTGGTCCTGCAGCCCACAGCCCACCAGGAAATCTGCAGAACCTCGCGCAGCCACGTAGGACTCTAGTTTAATTCGCTCGTGACAAATTCATTCATTTCCTCATCATTTCAGTCATGGAGTCAGTGGAGGAGGAAGCGATCACTTGACTTTTGGCAAAAAAACAAAAGAAAAGGCCAGATCAGGGATGAAAAAGGGGAATTTAATACATTTGTGTCACATATAAAACAGTCCGGCGCCGGGCAGTTTATTGTGAGACAACGCGCCTCGCGTACGCTGTCGTAAAATTTGAGCTTTGTGCGTTCGTGCCCTGCGGGGCTACGCTTGTGCCTCTGCGTACGTACGGCGTACAGCGGCGTACAGCGGCCTACTGCCGTACGCAGAGCTCTGCCGGGGCCTTAAGAGGAAACAAGAGGTGAAATATTTTTGGGGAAACTGATTGAAGCTGATGGAAATGAACCAACAGCAGGCTGGGAGATGCAGACCTGCAGGTTGGGTGTATTTGTGAGACACCAGGGTGAAGGGCGTAGTTTATGCAGACTTTAAGCTGCAGACTGGAGAAAGTCTGAGCTGAGGGGAGCTGGGTGCTGGCAATGTGGGGGCAACGGGAAACAGGACAAAGTGGGGGAAGAGGGGAGTCCTTTTTATTATTATTGTTTTTTAGGGAGACAACAAGGGGCTGCTCTTTCTCAGTAACACCCAAGCTGTCTGTCTCATGTCCCATTAAGGACTGGGAGAGGACATGTGGAACGCGAGGCAACAAGGAGGAGTGGAGCAGGAGGAGACAGGCGCTCTTATACCCACTCCAGTCTGGTTCTTCAGTTTGGCTAGATCCACGGGGTTCTCTGTCTCCTTCTCTGCATACCTGTACTAGTTCCCCTTTTTACCTCAGCCTTGAACGTGTGCAAGGAACAGAGTATGAATCTGAGAGGAGCTACTCGACTTGAGTCTGGCTGTGCGAGAGGTTGACTGTGTCAGCTGTAAGGCTGGAGAAATGAGCAGCTGTTTTCTACAGTATCAGCTGATCATCTCTCTGCTGATACATTTAAGGCAGACAGTACCAACACTGACAATGTTTGTGTATGTTGGGTGTGGACAGATTTTATTCAAACTCACAGAAATCAATCATTGGATATAGATCCATGGCTCATCAAAGGTGCTATATGCAGTTTTTGGAACACGCTGGAACTTAGAAAAATTTTGAACAGAGACACGTTTCTGGTCCCTCCCCCTTGTTCTCGGCTGAACTTCAGCTCAGCCTCCATAGCTCCGCCTCCACTGCATGTCCTGTCGCAGCCGCTGCGAATTTCTGTGTTTATATGTTAATAAAACGTTCTAAAAAATAAAATAAAAACATGGAGCGCTGGTCCAGCACACCAGAACACCAGGAAATCTGCAGAGCCTCGCGCAGCCACGTTGAACCCGAGTTTAATTCGCTCGTGACAAATTCATTCATTTCCTCATCATTTCAGTCATGGAGTCAGCGGAGGAGGAAGCGATCACTTGACTTTTGGCAAAAAACAAAAGAAAAGTCCAGATCAGGGATGAAGAAGGGGAATTTAATACATTTGTGTCACATACAAAACAGTCCTGCATCGCTTTGCAATCCTTTGAACGAGAACGTGCGCGGCCGCTGGGGCTGGGACAGGCGGGGGCGTGGGTTAGGGGCGTGAGAAGCTCTGTTTTTATTGGCTGGTTAAAAACTCTGTTTTTATTGGCTGGTTAACGGCGGGTCACTGTGGGTTTTTAGAAATGCTTTTAGTACCACCTGGAGAAGCAAGGGGACTATAGTTTTTTTCAGAGATTACTTTGTCTAACATCAGTCTGTCAGGAGATAGTGACAGAGTGAAGAAATATGTTTAAAATATATTTTTTAGAAAAGTTACATATAGCAGCTTCAATATTTGTAGTCAGCCCAATTTAAGATGGCTGCCACAGCCAAATGACCTTAAAAACGCAAAAAGCTGAAACTCAGTCAATTGTACATATATTGATCTTAAAGTTGGGGCTGTATCAACTGAGACAGATTTCCAGTACATAGATTTATCTAAAGAATGGCCAGAAAGTTAGTGTGAGGATTGGTGTTGTTGTTTGTCCCTCCTGTGCCTACAGACCTGTCTCGTATACTAATCATCCAGGTGTCCCTCATTGTCAATCAGGTGTTTATTCTGTGTCTTGTCCTCCTCTCATTTTCCGTGGATTGTCCTCTTTGGTGTCATGTCCTGTTCTTTCTCCGAGTCACCTCATCGCTAAAAGTTTTCCTGTTGTTTTGTGCTGTTTAAATAAATATATTTACTTTAATCCTGAGTCCTCTGAGTCCTGCCTGCATCTGGGTTAAGCTAACAGATTGTGACAATTTGGAGTCAACCTCATCTCTGTTAGCATAATAACATGTGAACCATAGCATGAAGCTTAATGAAACCTTCAGTTAATAATGATTAGAGGAACATTTACAGAGGGTTAACTTTTGGAGTCAAACCACATCCAACTGATCTTAGAAAACACAAAAATTGTTAAAATTTAGTTAAAAATATGGAATAAAACTGAAATTGTTAACTCAGTTCAGTTTTACAGGTACTGAGGTACAGTCACAACTCATACTCTTCTTTCTTCTTCTTTCGGCTGCTCCCTGCGTCAGGGGTTCGCCACAGCGAACTAAGTCGCACGAAGACGTGACAGTTATTTTTATGCCGGATGTCCTTCCTGACGCAAACACAGACCACCGAGCTACCACAGCCCTCGGTGTGGAGCAGAGAGCTGATATATTGTACACCCGAAGGAGCAGATGGTGGGGGTTAAGGGCCTTGCTCAAGGGCCCAGAGTGGAGCAAATGAGGGTGGGAGCAGGTGTGGGTGCTTCACCTATCCCACCCACATTTTTTTTTGTTGGTACCGGGGCTTGAACCAGCGATCTTCCGATCACAGGCCCACCTTCTCTAACCTCTGCACCACCACTTCCCTTCACAACTCATCCTCTAAGCGTGACATTTCACAAGAAGTTTCAAAGATTGTCCAAAGTGGCTGCAACACGGTCATTTTTCCACCATAAAGTCCGACGTTACAGGGGAAATGCAGCCCTGCTAGACGTTTAGTGTTCTTTAGCATTTCTCTTTCAACCAGTATAAATTATCAATTTAATCAACATTTATAATTAATGTATTAGCCTGGCCCTCGCCTTCCTGCACAGCTCCGCTCAATTCTCATTTCCCTTCACTGCACAGTCTGGGACTTCCCCCATCCACAAGGATTTCTCCGGTAGATTTTTGTTCGGACCAATCAGAGAACAGAAGGCGGAGTTTTGAACGACGTCGACTGACGTCGTCATTCAAAATGGCTGCCGCCACGAAGGAATTTTCAATAAAACAAGGTAAAAAACTATTATTTCTCTGCTGAGAAAAATATATTTCTTAGCTGACGTTATATCAGAAGTGTTCCTGAGCAATCAGAGAGCAGAAGGCGGAGTTTTGAACGATGTCGACTGACGTCGTCATTCAAAATGGCTGCCGCCACGAAGGAATTTTCATCAAAACAAGGTAAAAAACTATTATTTCTCTGCTGATAAAAAATATATTTCTTAGCTGACGTTATATCAGAAGTGTTCCTGAGCTTAACAGTTCCTAAATCAATTCACGAAATGGTCAAATCTGCTGGATTTAAATAGTTTCGGTTTGACATTTTCCAAACAGCCTCGGGTGCGCTACGAAAATAAATGATAAAAAATCGAATTTTATCTCAAATGTTTCATCCAGGCCAACAGTCAGTAAATTAGAGCCATATAATTACACACTGGTAGCATAAAAAATATCCACCGAGTGGTTTCTGAGCTATTTATCTGAATAGCCTGGACCTCGCCAGGCTAAACTAACAAAACTCCGCCTTCTGTTCTCTGATTGGTCCATTCAAAAATCTCCAGGAGAAATCGTTTCTCTATGGAGAAAGTCCAGACCCTAGTCTGAAGCGAAGTGAAGGACAGGGTGTGGTTTTAACCAGGCTATTAATGTATTAAAAAATAGCAACAACAAAAACAACAACACTTCCGTATTGTTATAGATCCGGAGTGGCTAACGTTAGCCTTCTGTGCTTCATGTTTCATTTCTGAGTCAAGTGTGAGGAGATAGAGAGTTTGTGTGTTTAAATCCTGGCCAACTGCCAGGTGAATCTGTGTTTGAATCTGTGTGTGTGAGTGTGTGAGTGTGTGTGTGTGAGTGTGTGTGGGTGGGTGGGTGTTTCGTTCAAGGGCCGAGTGAGAAGCGGAGCGAACAGCCGGGCAGGGTGATGGTTGAGTCTGGTGATGCAGGCAGACAGTTTAATGACAGTCCTCACCCCTGAACATACAAACCAGTGAGCGCCCGACGTGTCTGCAGACGTACACACGCCGTGTGACAAATGCACACACACATGTGATATATAGGGTGATGTTTTCTGCAAAAGATGGCAGCGCTGGTGAAAATGAAAGAAAATACATTTCTGTGTATAACCCCGGAAAAACGAACTCGAGGAGCTACAAATGTCCTGCGGACTCGTCTTTTGAACACATCAAATATAAACTTAAGTTTGTCCTTCTCTGCGTAAAACTGTCCTTGGCAATTACCAATTAAAACTAATTGCTAGCATCACCGTGATTCTTAAAGGGGACCACAGATGCAAAATTCACTTTTTAATGTTTTTTTTACTCAACTTTGGGTATTTACTTCATAAAAAAACAGTCCTTGTGCCAAAAAAATGCACCCAGTGGTTTATTTACTCTAAGTAGATTTATTTATTTTTGATAAATACACCTGGATTCACACTTCCTGCAGTTATTGACGTCACAAGCCGTAGCCAATCACCTCAAACCTGAGTCCAGCCCCTCACCTAGCAACCCCTGGTTAGGCTCAACCCACTTCTGTATTAAACACATGACTGTTGTTTTTCATGATTTCATCTCATCTTTTGTTTATATGTTCTTAATTTCATGTGTACAGCACTTTGTTGCAGCTGTGTTTTTTTTAAATGGCTTTATAAATAAAGTATAATTGTTATTTTTATATTTTAGTTCAATTTTTAGTGTATTTGCGATCGCTCCCAACGCGCAGCCGTCAAAAATTAAACGAGCGGACCCCCGGCGTAGGGACCAGCGGCAACGGGACCCTCTTCTGGCGGATGGAGCGGAGCTTCAACTGTACAGCCTCGCTGCAGCCTCGCAGCAGCCTCGCAGCAGCGAGGACCTTCTCCTTACTGATTAATTTACGGGAGACACTTGGTGAACTTTGTGTTGTCTTGACTGGAACAGCGATAACTCCCAAAATCTCCGCGTGCAACGAGCGGAGCTGGCGAACACCGGAAGAGGAACAAGCTAACATTAGCTTCGGATTCGGGTGGTCTCATGCTAAAAGGAGCAGCTAATTGCGGCGTGCTCAGACGGGTTTCGGTAAGTTATCTTAAGCTAGCACTAACAGTAGCTATGTTTCCATCCAATTTAAATTCGATTTTTGAGCGAATTTTAGAAAATTTCGCTAAAATGTAAATTAAAATTATGAGGATCAGAAGTGTTTCCATTAAACTGGCTTGAAGCGCATCTGCAATGCCACGCAAAGCGTCTCTACGTCAGACGTCAGCGTCATTACGTCACACGTCAGCGCCATACGTCAGACGTCAGCGTTACGCACTTCCACAGTAAACAGGAAGTAGCGTTTGAAAACAGACATCTCGGCAAAATGGAGAGAATATTTCAGGTATGTGTTGCTATCGGGCAAGTTGTATTTATTCTGTCATGCCAACTAGTTTTAGCGATGTTACATGTTGTCCGGAGCGGAAACAGCTGATCAGTCACGTGACGTGAATGTTCGCTGCGGCAGAACTGAGTCGGCTAATCTGTTTCCATCTGTCGTTTAGCCGACTCAGCTCTGAATCGACTCCCCAAAAACTACCTCAAGCGAGCGTATAAACTTTAGAGCGACTTAGAGGAAGTTAACTCGAATTATGCCGTTTCCATTTAGCTTTTCTGATGCGATGCTTCATAATGCGCACCTAGAAACCTTGATGGAAACACGCCTAGTAAGTCAAATGAGTAATAAAAAAAGAGCTAATTTTAAAACAACAACACATTACAGATACTGGCTGTTACAGAGGGCGTAAACAGATCGTTGAAGGGCGTGGACTTCAAGAAACCGGTCGTTCAAAACGAAAGTTAAAAATGGCAGAATTAAAAAGGGTATAATTAATTATCTAAGAATTATTTTGTGTATTAAAATGAATTAATATTGTCAAGATAGCACACAGACATAACATAAAAATTTTAAATACCTATATGTGGTCTCCTTTAA
>JBBPBX010042972.1:0-28145 GCA_038048925.1 Garcialebias charrua | reverse complement strand
GGCACATTATTATTAATATTTTTAACCTTTATTTATACAGGTAGTCTCATAAGCCGTTTTCGCATTGCACGGCCCTCTATGGCCCGGCCCAGTGCCCGGACTGGCCAGCCCCCGCTCATTACGCATTGTCCGGAGAGCCGCCTTGAAGTGGGTGGGGCGTTCTCTTGAAGTGGGTGGGAAGTTCTTGTGTGCGCGCTTACAGTGTTTTAAGAGAGGAGACGCCGCTAAAAAATATTTGTTAGCTGAATATATATATTAGTGTTTCTGAGTTTAATTTTTGTTAATAACTGATTACAAATCAGCTTATGTTAGAACGTAAATAACACGAAGCGCGCACCCATATAGAGCATTTCCGCCTTTCAGCGCGAGCTGAATTTCATTAAAATATAACTAATATTCTCTAACTCTTGCCCGTAGCCAGGATTTTAAAATATAACTAATATTCTGTAACTCCTGCGTGTAGCCTGGATGTTACGTGGGGCGAATCCTTTATAGGAAAAGTGGACTCCTAAAATAACCAATACGAGTCCGTGGCCGAGTGGTTAGGACGTTCGCCTGCAACTAATTTTATCTTGACCCGGGGAAGCGGGTTCGCGTCCCACCTGGTTCAAGTTATTTTACGTTTGTCTTTTATTGGAGAAAATAAAAGGAGTTTGTGTTATGCCTGTGGTTAACACAAACTCCTTTATTTTCTCCAACAAAAGACAAACGTAAAATAACTTGAACCAGGTGGGACGCGAACCCGCTTCCCCAGGTCAAGATAAAATTAGTTGCAGGCGAACGTCCTAACCACTCGGCCACGGACTCGTATTTGTTATTTTAGGAGTCCACTTTTCCTATAAAGGATTCGCCCCACGTAACATCCAGCTACACGCAGGAGTTATAGAATATTAGTTATAATTTAAAATCCTGGCTACGGAAAAGAGTTAGAGAATATTAGTTATATTTTAATGAAATTCAGCTCGCGCTAAAAGGCGGAAATGCTCTGTATGGATGCGCGCTTCGTGTTATTTACGTTCTAACATAAGCTGATTTGTAATAATAATAATAATAATGTCACATTTTTGTCATCTGTGTATATTTCCATACAAGACGAAATTTGACTGCATTTAACCCAATCACCACCAGGTGGGGCAGTGGGCAGCTAAACTAATTCAGCTAACAATTTTTTTAGGGGTTTCTGTAGTTAAATTTTAATGAAATTCAGCCCTGGCGCTGAGGTTGTTGTTAGAACGAGTCCAGCCCCTGCTGCAAACAACAAATCAAATGTGAGCAGTAAATGACGTCAAACTGGGCCGGGGAGTCCGGCCCGATCAGAACCACGGTGGAGATGGTTCCAAAATGAGGGCGGACCCGGGGAAAAAAAGGAAAATGCGAACACACCGAACCGGGGTTAGAAGGCGGGGCGGGCCGGGCCATTGAGGGCCATGCAATGCGAAAATGGCTATAGAGTCACAAGGACCCAGCCCCCAAGAGAGATGTGTATTGGGCAGCTCTGTGACGAGACTAAAAGTTTTGGCGGCATGAAGCTCGTTAGCCTGTGCCAAAAACAAAGAAAAAAGAATCCATCGATTAGCTGCAGCATTGTATAAGCCGTGATGTTCAAAACGTGAAAGAAGTGGCTTATAGTCTGAAAATTACGGTAAATCTGGGGGTGAAAGGTGACTGATGATATGCATTCATCCAAGGAATGCAGATTTGTTGTTTCAATTGAAAAGATGATTGTTGTTTACAAACTGTTTGAGCATACAAACAACAACAAAGTGTTTTCATCTCATTAATGCTGAGGAAAATGACCGGGTTGTTTCAAGACGAATGTGTTGGAGTAATGAGGTGTGTCCCATAAAACACACACTCCCAGTCAGTCGGTGAGATGAGAGCAGAGTGAGCTGGAGAAGCTTCAAACTGGCCAGAGAAAAATGACTGGAAGGTTTCCAGACGCCTCGCTCTGGACATATCTTCAAGGACAATCAGCTAAACTGCTGATATTAAGGGAGCGGTGTGAAATCGATCGCTCCAGGTGCTGTCTGCGCCGCAGAAACGGCTGCTAATTAGTCATGGCTAAAGGAGCGAGCTGGATTTGATCTGAATACGTTTCACTGCAGATCCTGCAGCTCTGGAGTAGAGTTTGTTCTCAGTCGTGCACTAACCTTCAAACCTACTGTATGGTGTTTTTTTCCTCCCATCACAGCTCAGTTGGCAGCTAAAGTCTCTTAAATTCCTTCAAAACGTTAAAATAAAACATCAGTGCTCTGTTTTTTTAATCAAAAATTTTCTGTATTTACACATTTCATACTGATCTGTTAAGTTCCTGGTAAAAACCAATATAGACATGTTCCTGTTTTTAATTTTCTACACCGCCTTATAATCTAGCTGTTTTTTTAGCTACTTTTTCCTGTTGGTTGCCATTTTTTATTTTAATTTGTTAAATAAATTTGAATGCCTCTCTTATGATCGTCTATTGTTGTCATCACTGTAAATGAGTCCCAGAGACTCAATGGGATTAACCTGTATAAATAAAGGTTGAATGAATTAATTTTAGCTTCAGTTATCTTGTTGTAGCTTTTAACAACTGTACTGTATATCTACAGTTCAGCCAGTTTCTTTTAACTATGGTTTTGCTGTTTTTCCAGAATTCTGTGCCTATTTGTATGAAATACTATAAAACCAGAATGGGAAAGGTCAAAGGTCAATTAGAGACAAGTTTAGCTCGGCTCTCATTGAGAATTAATTTAATTCAGACATTCTCTAGTTTGAAGTTTTTTCTCTAAACGAGGTCGTTTGATTATTTTTTCTTTTTTCGTCTTCCCACAGAAACTGAAGCAGAAGAATCAGCAGCTGAAGCAGATCATGGACCAACTCCGCAACCTCATCTGGGAGATCAACTCCATGCTGGCTGTCAGGAGCTGAGCCACACACACTCACACACACACACACCACACCACCTGAAGAAGAGGAAGAGTGCGCTGATGGCCAAGGCTGAACTTTACTCAAGAAACAGAAACTTTTTTTTTTCAGATAAAGGTTTGAAACAAAACCCAAAAGGACTCGACGCCACGGAGGAGGTGGTGAGTTCTGGTGTCAAACTGGTTCTGTTTACTTTGATAATTACGTTTCAATCAGCATCACAAGTCTACATTATTCAGGTTTGATCTCTGCTTGAAGGAACAAAGCTTGTAGAAATATTTAAACTCACCTGTTGCTTTCTCCTCGATTTGAAAACATCTGAAACTGGATTTAAAAGATTTACAGTGAATTGAAGTTCGCCAAACGTCGTGGCAGAGTTGTTTCCTGCTAAACTGACGAGATGTTTCAGCTTCTTCTTGTTTTTTCTGCTCATCTATAAATATTTTTGCAATTAAATAAATAAATAAAATATGCTTTTCTTTACATTTATTTTTTTATTTCAAACCTGCATCTGTTGTTATTCAGATTTCATCTTTGCAATCGACTCGGCTCAGTCACGTGCAGGGAATCAAACCTTCAACTCAGTTTATTTATTTATCCATCAGCCGTTTGCTGCAGGGTTCCGGTCGCTCCACGAAGATACTTATTCCATTTGCTCCTCAAACACAGACGTGTCTGTAAAAACATCCAGTTTTAAGTGTTGACTGACGGTAAATACGCTACGATGCTCCGCCCACATTGTCGTAACAAAAACTGTGCAGACGGGACGATGAAAGAACTGCTTTACTTGTAGACGGCTCTGAGCTCCGTCTGGAGGAGAAACGGTTAAATTCTGACAGGACTGATGAGCTAATGGCTGCTCAGAACTGAGCCCAGGTCAAAATGGACGACGTCCTTTTTAAAACAAGTTGTTTTACCGTTACGTTTACTCGACAGGTTGAGACCCGGTCTTTAAACGGAGAGCAGATTAAATGTTTAGCTGCTGGAATAATTTTTTTACAAAGTTGACTGGATTCTTTCTACGACCCGGATGAAGAAAAATGAAATAATCTCTTTATTGAAGGAAGTGTTTGCCGGCTGAAGGACAGTCAGCTGCTGCTACACCAAATCATTAATATTTGTGAAGCGGGGCAAGTTGGAGTCGGCCTAACATTTGCTAAAACTCGCTGGGAACACGCAACAAGAACAGAGTTTGTTCTTAGCGAGCAACTCCAGCAGAGCTCCAGAGAAGTGTTCAGTCTGTGCCACGCCCACTTCAAACTTCTGACCAATCAGAAGAGCTGTCGGACGCCACACAAAGTTTCTACCCAGATGATGTGTTGAAGGTGCAAGAACTCCCAAACCAGGTCGTTCTTTTCTCACAGCCCTGGGAGAGAGAACTGTTTTCTTGGTTCTTGTGGAGTAGAAGCTTTAACAGAGTATATGCAGGGTCTTGAAAGTTATTAAAAGTTGATAAATCAATTTTGGGAAAATTAAGGGTCTTGAAAAGTATTAAAAAGTCTTGAAAGCGATTTGATGAGGTATTATTTTTTTTGCTGTTCTAGCTTTAAATAATTTGACAGCAAAAAGTATGTATGACGAATATTTGTTTTCCTCACCACGGATGATTCGGAAACCGCTTCGCACAAATTTAGGGTGTCAGGTTACAACAGGCAGCCTTTACGGCTAGGCCTATCTTGTGCGCATGCACGGCTTTATCTCCAAGTTGAGCTTGTGTGTTTGAGTAAGTTGCCGCGAGACCGTGAGAACAATGGGTAAATGCAAGTTTTCAGACTCCTGGTTGGAGATGCCTGATTTTCAAGAATGGCTGAGGCCTGTCGCCGAGAATAACCGTGTTTATTTCTTATTCGCCATTGTTCAACCAAGTTACTTTAAAATAGCTACGAGTCTTGTTGTAACCTAAGCTATATTTTCTTAAACCTAGTCGTGGTTCAGTTTCTTCTTTTGAACTTTTTTCTTTCCACTGTATCTCAGTTCTGTTGTAGGTTTGAGATTCACAGATTTACAGTAATTGAAAACAACAGCAGTTTTGTAAATCAAAGATTTGTTGCTTAATAAAACAAAGTGACGATAAGGTCTTGAATTTATTTTGGAAGGTCTTTAAAAAGTCTTGAAAAGGTAATGAAATTAACTTCATTATTCCTGCATATACCCTGTTTAAGGCAGGAGTCCCCAACCTTTTCGAAACTGAGAGCTACTTCGTGGGTACAGAGTCATACAAAGGGCACCAGTTTGATAAACTCTTCGGAAATAACAAAGCGTAAATTGAAAAAAAATGTATAATAAACATATTTTTAAGAACATATTTTTAAGATAGACATTTTAAAATATATATAAATACAAAAAAAGAATAACAACTGAATAAAATAAATTTAAATGCAGCTTAGTGAGTTGTGCTATTTTTAGAACAGGTCTGGGGGCACCTCAAATGGTCCTTGGGGGCACCCGGGTGCCCGCGGGCACCACGTTGGTGACCCCTGCTTTAAGGTCTTTTAGCTGTGGCACTGAGTAGTGTTCACTTCAAAAGTTAATTAGCTCTCATTCACACAATTATTACTTTGAGACTGTAAATGTTTTTTGGGCCATAATATTTTGCTAACAGAGACAAACGAGCAACAATGTAATTACCGTATTTTTCGGAGTATAGGTCGCACCTTTTTATCATTTTTTTTTGTGGCCTGCGACCTATATATGGCTTTTTATAAAATAAGCTGATTATAATTTATTAACAAAAATTAAACTGAGACACACTCTTACAATAATGTCAGCTAACAAATATATTTTTTAGGTGTTTATCCTGCTAAAATTATTCATTTATTAAAGAAAAGTTCAGCTCAGACACATATTTGCTATAATTTTTTATCAAACAATTAATTGTTTTTAAGTGTTAATCTTCTTAAAAGCCTTGCTGTGCGCTCCTGTGGAAGAGACATTTGCAGCAGAGCTAAACACGGTCCACATTTTGACGTAGGTGTGACCTATATTCAGGTGCGACCCATGGATTTTTCCAATTCTTTGGCAATACTGTACAGTAATTGGACAATGCGACCTATACTCCGAAAAATACAGTATAGTGCGATAATAGAACTGGACTAAAAATCCCCTTTTTGCCATTTAACGAGGACAGAGGGCCAGTTTAAGACTTTTGCACGGTTCTGTTTATGTTCCTCTGAATTTCCTCTCGTACGACGGGTGGTTTTATTTTTATCTATTATGGGGGAGTCCACACGAGGACGTCCTCTGTGAGCTCAGATCTGCTCCGTTTGAGACGAGCTGCTGAATAATTGAGGACGGAGCCGGGGTCACGTCCGAGGTGTGTTCAGGCTTCGGTCCGCGGGGAGACACTGGAGGACGGACGCAGCGTTTAGAGCCCCGAGGAGGCTTTCAGCACAACGGGGGGATCAATGCTCTGAGTGGTGACTAATAAAGCCTCCCTGGTGGTCGGACACAGAGGTGGTTGTTGTGAGGGCAGCGCTGCGCTGAAGGACTATCATTACAGAACAAACAGGGAGGGGCTGAGTACTTGTACATGTGTACTCCCGTCTCAACCGATGACACGGAACAAAAACATGTACAACAAACAGCTTCAGCGTGTCAAAGGTCTGTTCTTTGATTCGTCGTGAAGCGGAGGACTTTCTAGAAACTATTTAATAAAAGATTAATCACCCACTCATATAGTTATCCTCCATCACATCGTGAAGATGAGTTGGAAATACCTCCACCACCGTGTGTGTAAACCGGCTACCCCCACTCATTTAACCCTCTGCGGTCTATGCCCCCTCCAGAGCGGGCATGACATCATGCATTTAAAAGCCCACTGTAAACAAATAAAAGACGGCATGTGAAGTGTTCATTTCAAGTCTGTCGGACAGCAGAGACTTCAAACTTTATAAAAGTAGTGTTTTTATATTGATTTAGTTTATTTACTTCCAAATAAAACCAGAAATATGAGCGATCACGTTCGCTATAATGTTGTGCGCGTTTTACGCACGTGGAGTGCAGTTAGTGGATGTTTTATGACCAAAAAGTGAATGAATGCTACATGAAACCCATTTTTCAGATTTCCTCAAATCCACCACATTTATGAAGCAACCAATCAGAAAGCATTTCGGCCATTTTGATTCGTGATCGCAAAAAAACAGCTCGGGGGACAAAGTTTTGGCGATGGTGGTGAACGAAGCACCGTTGACAGTTCGGATTTTGCAGGTTTATTTGTTTTTTTGATTAGTTAGTGTGCATTAGTGTGTGTGCAGAGTTTGTAGTCGGTTTTTGGTCTGTTTGTCAGAATGAAAGGGGGAAAAAAACAGAGAATTTGTGATGGAGATACTGTTTTGACACATTTTGTAAATAGTTGTAAAAAAACGCATGGGAAATTGCCCACAATATGATGTAAAAATATGTATACTAATTCGTTTTTTACTAAGTTTGTACACAAGTTCTTAAAATTACCAATGAAATTTTCATTTTAGGCTGTCAAAATGGTTCGTTCAATATTTTTGTGAATTTCATAGTAAAAATATCAATATTTTTCCCACTCGGATTTTTTTTTTTTTTTGCTCCAATGTGATAATGCATTTTGTCAAAATGAAACAAAAACTGTAGAATCATGAAGCTTAGGTTGTGCTGAAAATGATACCAAACAAGGCCAGGTAAATAGTTTTTATGGTGAAAATATAAGGGTAACTTCAAAATTATACCAAAACTGCCATTTAGACCCCAGTAAGTACCGGTAAATTGTGCTTTTATTTATCTTGAAAGTAGTTTCCTCTTGATTGTGGAAGATTAATCTGCGAAGGCCACCCTTTGGCTCCACCGCTGTGCCCGGTGGTGGATAAAATGGTTTTCACATCTGTCCCCATCATCTTACCTCTCGTCGAAGGGGACTGAGCTACAACCGTTTGGTCAAACCTTGTAAAGTTCTTGTGGTGGCCATCTTGGATTGACTCCAGTTATTCGTTCATGTTATTTTACTAACAGACTGTTGACTTCAGCAGATATTGGTAGTGTTTTAAATACCTCGAACAGTTAGTGCTCAGGGTATGTGTTGGGAATGACTATAAGCCACTACCACACCAAACACGCTCAGCACGCGTCAAAATGGTTGAGTTATAGCGAAGTGTTTGCTTAGCTGTGGTGGCCATCTTGGATTGGGGTGACCCTACATAAAGAGTTGCATTTAAATTCATCCACATGTCATGAAATGACAAAGACACAGAGACGTGGACGAAGACTTTGTTGTCTCTACCATCAGTGATGAACGACTAGGCCTGTCACGATAAACAATAAATCAATTAATCGCATGTTAAATGAAACTTATCGACCACATTTTCATTGATCGGCTTCATTGTTTCTTCGTGTCTTTCTACTGGATAACAAAAAGCTCAAGTCCTGTTTTCTTCACTGACCCCTCCCTTTCTCTTTAAAATCCATTTAACCGTCCAACATCGTGTTTTTGGATCGTTAAAAGCAGCTAAACTGATCAACTGACAAGCTAAGCTACGAGCTAAGCTAACAGGCCAATCTTGGGGGAGGAAAAAACCTCTGTCTTATCAAAGCTCCAAAATTCATGGTTGAAACCCGTGCCTTCGTCTAAAAAGTTGTTTTTTTAATGCAAAAAGAAGCTGAGAACTTGTTAACTGATTTTTTTTTTTTTAATAGTAAAAGCTCTGTGTGACAAATGCTATGCTAAAGAGCTCAAACCACAACGAGCGTCCGCCATTTTGAGAACTGAAGAGACAGCCCATGTCACGTCAAGTGGCCTCCCTCCCATTTTTATTAAAGAGACATGCTGCTCACTCCCTCACCATCCATCCTTGAGTTTAAAGTCTGATACTGCCATCTAGTGGTCAAAAACGGTACTACACACAAAAATTAACGCACATTTCTTCTTAAATTTGACAATAATTATTGTCAAATTTCAAACTATATTATCGTTTATCACAATAATTTCTGAGACAATTAATCGCCCAGCAAAATTTGTTATCAGGACAGGCCGACGAGTCTTAAATGTCCCAGGAGTTGACAGACCTGAACATTTGAACCAAAGTTTTACGTCTCCTGAAAACTTTTGGCAATAGCTCTTTGGAAGTGTAACAGTAACAGTTAATATCTTACCTGCTGTAGATAAGACATTTGGAGAGTTTAAATGACCAGAGTGGCGTCTTTGGTTTGTCTCTCCGGTCGTCCTCACAACAGACACAACTTCTGCTTTGAATTATGACGTTTCAGTAGGCAAAGTTTCTTTGGTTTCATTGAAGCGAGTCCATATTTGTGCAGTAAAGTGTCATTAACTAACCAATAAGAGACAAAGACCTTCAAATATAATCAAATATGAGTTTATTTTTTTTTTATAAATCATTCTTACAAAATTGACATTTATCTATTTCATTTGTGGCCTCTATAAAAGTCTCTTGGTGACGGAGGAGGGAGGGAAGGCGTCAGGACAGCTGTGCTCAACGTGTTCGTCGCCGACCGGATATGCCGTCGGAAACAGGAAGTGGTCATGCGTCGTCGCCGTAGCAACAGTGTCCAAACACAACGTGAGAACGGGGGGCGAATGGAAGCGGCGACTCATCCAGTGTGTGAAATCAGAAACGTTCAGTCTGTTCTGGGAAGAACTCAGAACGAGAAAAGGCACAAATCAAGAACGGGGCGAGTTTCCAGCGGCGCCGGCACGACCCGGGACGCGTGAGGTGAACCAACTTTCAGAGCGTGCATAAAGTTTCTCTGATGTGACGGAGGGAAAGATGATTCAAGCCAAACTCCAGAACCGTTATTCTTAATTATTCTAATTCCAGATGACTTTTCAGGAGTTGAAACTGCAGCTGAACATGTTGGAACTCTCTCGGGGAGTTGTGATTGGAAAACATCAGAGGGTGACGGATGTTCTCCTGCTGCAGAAAATAAACCAAATAAATACTGACGCGCTCCTCGGAGACGCAGGATTAGTCCCGACGTTCTCACAGGAACGTTTTCTGCAGAACTGATGGACGAGAAAAGAGAACGGTGCTGCGGAGATGAAGTCAGGACCGAGCTGTTCTCAGACTCGATGACTGAACGTTGAGTTTTTTCATAAACGCAGTCCGTTCCGCTGTAAAACCGTCTGAATCATCAGTTTCAGACACTGAAGGTTTTACAAAGAAACACTTGACAGACCAACGAGCGGCTTTGGAAACATGGCGTCAGAAAGGCCACTGAAAGATTTTGTTCATGACATTTAAAGGGAGAGTTCAGATCTTTTGAAGTGGGGTTCATTAAAATGTATATGAACAGTAAATATCTTACCTGCTGTAGATAATCTTGTGCAAGCCTCGACATCAGTTTTGGATCACAGCAGCTAGCTGTAGCCGTTTGCACTTGTAAATAATCATGTAACAAAGTTTGAGCTTGGAGCACTTAAAGACATCAAACCACTTTAGCCCTGGCCGTTAGCTCATCGATCTGACTTGAACTATTTCTCTAAAGTGTCCGATCAAAACGTTTTCTGCAGCAGGTAAAATAATGACTGCTTATAACTTCTCAACAGAACCCCACGTTAAGAAAACGTGAGCCGTCACTTTAATGTGAAGAAACGCACCAGAGGAAGCGCAACGAGGGGGGAACGTTTGATGGTTGGCTCAGAGGTCGTCAGAGGTCGTCTGATATGTAGAGGAAACGTTTTAACGAGCGTTTAGGCAACGTGACGATGACGTTTAAAGGCTGCGCTGCTGCAGGTCCCAGAGAACCTGGAACTCATCAGTTCCCAGTCCCAGAGAACCTGGAACTCATCAGTTCCCAGTCCCAAAGAACCTGGAACTCATCAGTTCCCAGTCCCAAAGAACCTGGAACTCATCAGTTCCCAGTCCCAAAGAACCTGGAACTCATCAGTTCCCAGTCCCAGAGAACCTGGAACTCATCAGTTCCCAGTCCCAGAGAACCTGGAACTCATCAGTTCCCAGTCCCAGAGAACCTGGAACTCATCAGTTCCCAGTCCCAGAGAACCTGGAACTCATCAGTTCCCAGTCCCAGAGAACCTGGAACTCATCAGTTCCCAGTCCCAGAGAACCTGGAACTCATCAGTTCCCAGTCCCAGAGAACCTGGAACTCATCAGTTCCCAGTCCCAGAGAACCTGGAACTCATCAGTTCCCAGTCCCAGAGAACCTGGAACTCATCAGTTCCCAGTCCCAGAGAACCTGGAACTCATCAGTTCCCAGTCCCAAAGAACCTGGAACTCATCAGTTCCCAGTCCCAGAGAACCTGGAACTCATCAGTTCCCAGTCCCAGAGAACCTGGAACTCATCAGTTCCCAGTCCCAGAGAACCTGGAACTCATCAGTTCCCAGTCCCAGAGAACCTGGAACTCATCAGTTCCCAGTCCCAGAGAACCTGGAACTCATCAGTTCCCAGTCCCAGAGAACCTGGAACTCATCAGTTCCCAGTCCCAGAGAACCTGGAACTCATCAGTTCCCAGTCCCAGAGAACCTGGAACTCATCAGTTCCCAGTCCCAGAGAACCTGGAACTCATCAGTTCCCAGTCCCAAAGAACCTGGAACTCATCAGTTCCCAGTCCCAGAGAACCTGGAACTCATCAGTTCCCAGTCCCAGAGAACCTGGAACTCATCAGTTCCCAGTCCCAGAGAACCTGGAACTCATCAGTTCCCAGTCCCAGAGAACCTGGAACTCATCAGTTCCCAGTCCCAGAGAACCTGGAACTCATCAGTTCCCAGTCCCAGAGAACCTGGAACTCATCAGTTCCCAGTCCCAGAGAACCTGGAACTCATCAGTTCCCAGTCCCAAAGAACCTGGAACTCATCAGTTCCCAGTCCCAGAGAACCTGGAACTCATCAGTTCCCAGTCCCAGAGAACCTGGAACTCATCAGTTCCCAGTCCCAGAGAACCTGGAACTCATCAGTTCCCAGTCCCAGAGAACCTGGAACTCATCAGTTCCCAGTCCCAGAGAACCTGGAACTCATCAGTTCCCAGTCCCAGAGAACCTGGAACTCATCAGTTCCCCTGTGAGGGCGTTGCTCAGAGACCAGAGAGAACAAACAAACAAAGTGAGGGTTAGAACGACGTTCGTTTCACTCGTCCCGTCGGAGGGAGAACAGACCGAGCTTCTGCTTGGACGAAACAACTCTTCAAGACTCTGCAGACGAGCGGAAGCGAAAAGAGAAACGAGATGAGGAAACATCTGCTGAAGAATGAGAAATGAAACAGACGGTCGGGGATCAAGGAATGAGGCGACGATGTTTGTGTAGCTGAAAAGGAACGCCTGAACGCCGCCTGCACCTGATCAGTGGAGACGGAGCAGGTTCTGAGTCCAGTTCATGTCCTGGTGCTGATGAGGGAGGGTTGCTAGGGGCAACCAGTAGGACTCGTGTTAGGTTTGGTTGCCAGGTTAGCCACCACGAACACCTCCCCCTCGTCGTCGTCGTCCAGAACATGTTCTGTCCTGTCGTCAGTAGTGTGTGTTTTTGTCTTAGAGCAGATCTAAGTGTTTTTCTTTGTCCCGCCCCTCCTGCATCAACTCCTGGCAGCAGCGGCGCTGCGCTCATTGGCAATGTGCTGAGTGGAAGACAGAGCGTCTCTCCATGTCCATCCCGCCGTAGTCCGACGACTCCGGCTCTCCACAGGGTCCCGCGCCTCCCCCTGCGTGGGGTCTCCCCCGAGGGGGCGGCGGTCTTGTCAGAGCCTCTCGATGTCCCTGTATTTTTTACGCAGGATGGAGACCTGGTCCTTGAAGAGGACGGGGTCCAGTCTCATCTGGGAGTGGATGAGCGGCATGGTGCCAAACCAGCTGGCGAACTTGTTCATGCAGGTCTGCCGCTGGGCGAAGTGGTCCGGGTCGGCCCAGCGGGACGCCCTCGACGACTGAGGGAGAGACAAAAACAGGAAGTTAGATGATTTCATCTGCAGCTAATCTGAGCAGATCCTCGACTGCATTTTAAGACGACCACAACGGTTTTTGTATTTGAAGTTTTAAGGAGGAACAGTTATGACTTTAAAGGTGCTATGTGTAACTTTCTGTAGAGCGCAGAACTTAGAAATATTTTCAACAGGCAAAGCATTCTGATCCCTCATCAGACTCAACATCAGTCTGTCAGTAGATAGTGACAGAGTGAAGAAATATGTTAAAAATATATTGTTAGAAAAGTTACAGACTGCACTACAAAGTTACATAGTGCAGCTTTAAAGAATAAAATAAAAACAAAAATAATAATAATGAATTTAATTTGTAACACACTTTTCATTCGCAAAAATCTCAAAGTGCAACTAAAATCAATGATCAAATAAAACAAGTGATAAAATCAAAGATAAAATAACAAAAATCAATAATAAAATCAATTAAAAACAATGATAATTGTTTCAATGAAAAAATGAATTATTAACATCTGTACAGAAAAAGGCTCTAAATGATAAACGGCTCTTTACAACCAGCGGTGACAGTTTTTTGGAACATCCGTGATTTGTGGCGACAAAAGTTTGGCTGCGTTACTTTACATTATCTCTGGAAAACAAAAACATGACATCAACGAGTCGGTAATAACTCAACTGCAACCTTTGATCTAACAAGTTCAGCCACAGAGACAAGCGAGCGAGCAGCTGACATTTACGTCCCTCCATGAATCTGCTGCTGCGGCGCTTTTTGTCAGGAAACGGCGCAGAACAAACAAACATGATGCTCATGGAGCAGCAGGACTTCCAGCTCCATTTCATCCAGGTGGACGTGGTGACCCCGCCCCCTCTTACCTGTCCCATCATGGTCTCTTTGTACTGCTTCTTCTGTGTGATTTTAATGGGGGGCAGCTTGGTGACAGCAGACACCAGGAAGTTCATCAGGATGTCCTCGCAGTTGGCCAGCTGGTCCACCATGTTCTTCAGGCTGGTGGGTAAGTAGTGGGTGTACAGGAAGTGGTAATACCTGAAAAACACGACCGCTCAGCTTGAAGCTCGTCTCAAATACCACTTATTTAATGACATCATTACCGTATTTTCCGGAATATAGGTCGCAGCTTTTTACAATTTTTGCATGCCCTGCAACCCATATTCAGGTGCGACCTATTTATGGCTTTTTATAAAATAAGCTGATTTGTAATCATTTATTAACAAATATTAAACTGAGACACACTCTCACAATAATGTCAGCTAACAAATATATATTTTTTGGTGTTTATCCTGCTAAAATTGTTCATTTTGGCAGGGCTTTTGACTTGGGACCCGAAGGACGCGGGTTTGCGCCCCGGCCACTACACACCTTGGGGTGTCTATGAGTGCACACCTAATTCTCCAGCTCCCCGGGCGCTTTCTGGCTGCTCACTGCACCACCTGGTGGTGGTTGGGTTAAATGCAGAGACGAATTTCGTCTGTGTATGGGAAACATACACAGATGACAGACAAAGACATTATTATTATTATTAAAGAAAAGTTCAGCTCAGACACATATTTGCTATAATTTTTATCAAACAAATAATTGTTTTTAAGTGTTAATCTTCTTAAAGCCTTGCTGTGCGTTCCTGTGGCAGACATTTGCAGCAGAGCAAACACGGTCCACATTTTGACGTAGGTGCGACCTATATTCCAGATAATACGGTAGTTCATCTTCATCACAAAGACTGAAAGAAGGTTTGTTTGACCACATGGAGCCTCTTACCCAGAGATAAATAAATACAGCCCTGCAGTACCCATGCCAGGCCAGTGGGGGCGATAGCATCAACATGATTGAACCTGCAGCAGCAGCTTAGAAGTGATTTCAACGTGCTCTGGCTGCAGATCAGTGAGACTAACGCAGGGCTATTCAACTGGTGGCCCGGGGGCCAAATCAGGCCCACAGTGGGTTCATGTTTAAATAAAACTAGATTTTACAGTAAAGCGTAAAACAACCTTACGTAATGAGATAACTGCTGGATGTTCAGCCCCTGAGCTCCTGGATTTCAGTAGCTGTGCCCCCACCCACCCCCCGAGAAATGTATTTGAATATCCCTGGACTAAAGGAATAAACTTCTTCCAAAACACCATGTCCTCCCATTTAATGACGGGGTGAAGAATAAAGTTTAACTGCTACAGCTGTTTGTCAAAAACAGATTTTTAACATATTGTGCCTTAAAACAAGTTGTTTAACAGGGTATATGCAGGAATAATGAAGTTAATTTCAATACCTTTTCAAGACTTTTTCAAGACCTTCCAAAATAAATTCAAGACCTTATCGTCACTTTGTTTTATTAAACAACAAATCTTTGATTTACAAAACTGCTGTTGTTTTCAATTACTGTAAATCTGTGAATCTCAAACCTACAACAGAACTGAGATACAGTGGAAAGAAAAAAGTTCAAAAGAAGAAACTGAACCACGACTAGGTTTAAGAAAATATAGCTTAGGTTACAACAAGACTCGTAGCTATTTTAAAGTAACTTGGTTGAACAATGGCGAATAAGAAATAAACACGGTTATTCTCGGCGACAGGCCTCAGCCATTCTTGAAAATCAGGCATCTATAACCAGGAGTCCAAAAACTTGCATTTACCCATTGTTCTCACGGTCTCGCGGCAACTTACTCAAACACACAAGCTCAACTTGGAGATAAAGCAGCCGTGCATGCGCACAAGATAGGCCTAGCTGTAAAGGCTGTTGTAACCTGACACTCTAAATTTGTGCGAAGCAGTTTCCGAATCATCCGCGGTGAGGAAAACAAATATTCGTCATACATACTTTTTGCTGTCAAATTATTTAAAGCTAGAACAGCAAAATAAATAATACCTCATCAAATCGCTTTCAAGACTTTTTAATACTTTTCAAGACCCTTAATTTTCCCAAAATTGATTTATCAACTTTTAATAACTTTCAAGACCCTGCATATACTCTGTTTAAATATAAATAAATAAATAAAACTTGTTTTTGTGGAAGACGAACTCCAATGAAGCAGGAAAAGCTTATTTAGTAAAATATTTGTGTGCACAGGGTTCTTGGAATATCTTACAAAAAGATCTGAAGCTCTCGGCCTTGACCTCTAAATGTTTTTAAGAATCTGTTGGACTCCTGGCAAGAACCAATGCAGATATGTTCCCGTTTTTGATTTTCTACATCTACCTTATAATCGGTCTGTTTTGCTACTTTGACATCTTTGTTTTAAGATGTATGAAAAAATAAATAGAAAAAAATCTGTATTTCTCTCTTATGTGTGTCTATTGTTGGTTGTTCAAAGAAAATCTACTGTTGCTGTTGTCATCATTCTTTAGTTTGTAGACAGGTCTCTCTAGTAAATGAGTCCTCGAGGCTCAATGACATTAACCTGCCTAAATAAAGGTTGAATGAAAAAAATATTAAAGGTTTACGTTTATTTTGCTCTATGGATTCAACATCTGATGTATTAATGAGGTTAATAAATGGTAAATGGTAAATGGAGCTTATTTATATAGCGCTTTCCAGCCCCCTGTGAGGAGCCCCAAAGCGCTTTACAATACCAGCCATCCACCCATTCATTCAGACATTCATACACCGGTAGTGGTAGCCTGCCTTGCAAGGCGCCATCCAGACCTACCGGGAGCAACTCGGGGTTAAGTGTCTTGCCCAGGGACACAACGACACATGGTGGGCAGATGTGGGATTCGAACCTCCAACTAATAGTTCTGCTGACGTCTCAGACTTTTATCTTTTTAAACTACTGCAATTTCTGGACTAAAGAGCACACCCAAATATAAGCCACGCCCACTAAATAAAAAATTATAATACGTATATAGGCCGCGCTTGTCTATTAGCTGCGGGTGCCCATGTTGTAATGAGATATTTACACAAAGCTTTTTTAAACTTTCAATTAAATACATACATTAATTTTTATTTTATTTTTTCTGAACAGTGCCTGTAACACAACCTCTCAAGAGATTGGGTAGCTACGTGAGCACCTGGGTGTGACGGGGCTAAACGTTTTGGTGGCATGAAGCTCGTTTGCACGTCAAAAAAAAAAGCTTCCATAACTAAGCCGAAACGTTCGAAGCCTGTGAAAAACGTTGAGGCTTATAGTCCAGAAATTACGGTAATTGATGTTTAAACGCTCGTTTCCTGAGGCTGAGCTCTCAGAGGAGCAGGTGAGGTGTGTACCTGTGGAACATGGCGGCGCCCGTCAGAACCATGGAGTAATCGTTGGTCCATTTGGACGTGTAGCCCCAGCGCTGCTTGCTGCTGTCCCAGAAGTGGCTGCGGGCCGGGTAGCCCACGATCCGCTCCGGAAAACTCTGCCACACGGTGAACGCAAAGTCCACCTGAACACATACACACACACACACGTTTTACAAGTTTAGAACGGCCTGGTCGGACAAAGACCCAAACACTGCTGATATTTCTGCAACTGTGATCAACGACGAGACGATCAGGTAACAATGTTTTTTTAAACATTGCTTCAAGTTTCAGTTATTAAGAATAAACGGTGAAAAAAGGAAGTTCTCGTAAGAACCATGTTTCTAACGTCTACGAGTGTTCAGTAAAAACGGATCTTTTCACGCCTTCACAAACGACTGTAACATTAAATCTGTTCAAACGTCGTCTAATGACGCTCAACGAAACAAAGCTGTAAACTCACGTTTGTAACAAACTTCTCAAAGAGGGGATGAAAGAGACGACGCAGAGGAGTAACAAGAGAAAGAGACGTTTTGGAGAAAAAGCCGAACATCACGACGAGCCGAAAGCTGCCTGAAGCTAACTTCAGCTGAGACGATCAAAGTCTTCAGAAACTTGAAGGAAAACATCAACAGCTGCTTTTCCTGCGGCTCATTTTCTCTGGTTCCACGTGAAGTGCACGATGGAGACAGCACTGTGCAAAAGTCTTAAAGACTTTCGTTTCTTTGGACTTCGTCTGCTTTCTCACTTTTTGTTTAGAATCTAGAAAAATGTCTTTAATAAATAATAATAAGACGTCCTCAGAGCTGGAGGATTCTGTTCCTGCTAACGACGAGAAGGGCCGTCCAATCAACTTGGACGTTTTGTCAAATAGTTATCGGTTGTTTTCCAGTCGTAAAGGTTAAAGAGACGATCGTAGAAGAACTGGGAAGAAAATAAGTGAAAATCTGAGAAAAGTCCACAAAAACACTTTAAAATCCTTCAGTACTTTTATGAAGACTGCTTGAAAAGATCAAAGTTTGGCTGCTAGGAAGGAAAACGAAGGAATTCGAGGTAGTTTGGTAAAAAAAAAAAAAACTGAATGTAAACATGACAACTTTCTATATTTTAACAGCTGAACAGAAGCACGGCGTTTTCAAAGAGAGCGAGGCGGTAAAAACGAGGTGCCGCCTCCCGCCTCGCTGTAAACAGAAGAACATTCTTTGTTCTCAGCCGTTTGGAGACGGAGAGATAGTTCTCTGCTTTCTCTTTCTTTCAAAGTTCTGGATGTGTTTGGGAACGCAGGTGGAGTTCGTTTTAACCGGTGAGGTTTTCTCTTCATACAAACTGTTCAAAGCAGCGCCTGGCTTCCCATGATGCAGCGCCAGAACGACGGGAAGCATCCGACTGCACGTGGAAAAAAAAAAACACCCCAAAACGTTTCTGTTCCCAATTAGTGGATGGAAGAGAAGATCAGAAGCAGAAACGGGAGAACAACAAAAAGTTTGAATCAAATGTTTGGCCCTTCATCCAGAGGACTTCGTCAGTCTACAGGAGGTTGTCGTGAAACACAGCAGTGAAGAACACCTATGGGACAGATCTGGTTGGCAGGCTGTAGACTGATGAAGTCCTCTGGATGGGGGACGAAACGTTTCTCACTTAGACTGGTCCAGATGATTTTTGTTGTCATCTACATGGATGACTGAGCTGACAAACCTTTTTCAGAAACAGGAGAGTTAAAAAGATGGACATACCTCTGTGGTGGACAGCACCGTGTCTTCGTCCAGGCTGAGGACGGCGTCCGTCACGATGCTGTCGTACGGCAGGAAGCGGCTGCTCATGACCTGCAGGGGGACAGGAAGCCGAGCGGTCAAACCTCACGTCGTTGTGTCAGACCTGAAGCTGCACGAAGAGGCTGGATCTCCATGGAAACACGTCCTTCATCACACGACACTATTCACAGTCCAAACTCAAAACTGAACGTTGGGTTCACCTCAGAACAACGAGACCTGCTGCAGGAACACCAGGACTGTGGGAAACTTTTAATCCACCTGATCTCTTTAGACTTTCCTCTCATCTTTTAAAGTGCTCCTAATGAAACGCTCTTTGGACTTCGGCTGCTTTTTAGCTCGTCTTCTGCTCGGGCAGACCAGCTGAGCAGAACCTGAGTCGCCTCTCAGGAAATACAAACAACTCTGTCTGAACAAACCTGGGAGATGAAACTTCCTTCGGTTTATCAACTTTTTACTTTTATCCATTTTTGGGTCGTTCCTTGAAATTAAAACATCTGAAAAGTTTAATTAAAATGTTTCTAGAGTTTTATTATTTTAATTTGTTGCTGATGCAAAATGATTGGACGTAGGAAGGATGTCTTCCATCGTTTTCTTCTACATTTGTTTTTTCAGTGCATCCTGAGATACAGATGACCTAATGTAAAGTGTATTTTAAACTTTGTATTTCCATTTTCCCACATTAAGATTGCAAACGATTACTGTATTTTCTGCCGTACGCGTCGTACCGCCCTGTAAGTCGCATCAGTTCAAATATGTCTAAAAAAGTAGAAAAATCCATGAATATGTTTCGTCATATACGTCACATCTATTACATGTCACCGCTGACAACCCAGAACGTGGGCCGGTGCCAAAAGGCGGCTGCGAGAGTGTGCACAGGAGGACTTTAACAAAAATTTAACAAGATTAACACTTAAAAACAAATTTGTTTGCTCTAAATTATAGTAAAGGTGTGTCTCAGTGTAACTTTTCCTCAATAAATGCACTTTGACGGTCAAAGCTGTATTTCAAAAGCCAATTCGCAGAAGCGGCGAGCATGCGCAGAGGGACGAGCCTCTGCATTTCTTTCAAATTTAACAAGATAAACACTTAAAAACAATTATTTGTTTGCTGGACTTTATAGTAAAAGTCTCAGTTGAGCTTTTACTTAATAAAAGGACTTTAACGGTCAAATCAGCTGCAGTTCGTCGGGGCGGCGCAGCAAAATGAAGCTGATTTGATGTTTGCTTCAGGTGAGCTGGATGATGGTGGCAGGCTATGCCAAGCTGGCTACCGGTAATGGCCACTTTTATTTATTACATGACTCAACAGCATGCCATACAACCCGAGTGCCATCTAGTGGCTGAAAATGGTAGTGTTAGATATTTTCCATGTCAGAATGAATGAAAAGGGTTATAGCTCATATCTCAGCCAAAAAATGGTTTATAAAGACGGGGGAAAATCCATAATACGTCGCTTCAGTGTATAAGTACTAGGCCATGTAAATTATGAAAAAAATAAAAAAATATTATGAAATTAAAAAAATAAATAAAATAACAGCTACTTATAGGGCAAAAAATACGGTAATGTTGCATTTTCCTCGATGAGATTATAAACTGTTAGCTCACAACATACATCTGCTGTTTCACTTTATAAAGTTGTTAACTTGAGAGGTTTGTGATCTAAACGTGGACGTCGAGGACTTGAATCAAGTCGTGGACAGAAAAGGAGTGAAGGTCCAGGCACTTGACTGACGACGTGTAAACGACGGAGGCTGAGGTCGCTGGTGGAGCAGGTTCGAGGCGGTAGACGTCCGTCAGACGTTTGACAGAAACCGGCAGCTGCTGTCCTCTTCATGTTCCCTGAGACGTGAGCAGTAAAACTGCAACGAGACGCAAAAACCGAGGAGGACAGTAAAGATGAGCAGAGAGCGACTGCACAGCGACTCACTGCTCATCTTTTTAAATCTTTACGCACGACGAGCTCGTTTCTTTCAGCTGGACACCTCTCAGCAGACAGCAGGGGGGACACATCTGGTTTTTACTGTCCAATATCCAAGATGTGCATTTTTAACGATTCCTCACAAACTCGCGGGATTCTGCGACATCGGCAAATACCAAAGAGCGAAGCAGATCTCCTCCTCTTCTGTACTCCACAGGAATATGGAGCCGATACCAGTTTCTATCATCCGATCAACGGAAACTCCTGAACGGGTCGAGCACGTCGGGCGTCGCGTGTTTTACACGTGGCTCAGATTCATTCTGCTCCTCTGAAAAACACCAACGTCTCCAGGAGAGCAGGGAGACACAAAGATCAACATCCTGAGGACATTCAGATGGAAAGTCTTTGGCCTGTTGCCGTGACGACGATGGTGAAGTAAACAACCTCCCACACAAACAAACACAGTAATGACATGTAAACACCGGAACAAAGAGCCACATGTTTGGTTTTCTGTTAGTCAGCGCGATCTTTAAGGTCGGGGAAATGTTTTCCCGCACCGAGAAGCAGTTTGGAGTTGACCGTTGACCAGTTTTCTGCGAGAACACCTGCGATCCTGTGCTGCAGGAGTGACCCGACTCAACAGGTCCTGATGGACTCCGACAGCTCCGGGCAGTAAACAAACAAACAAACAAACAAACAAACAGGAAAACAAGAGGACGTAATGGACGCCGTCACAGCGTGGAGCCTGTTAACGTGCAGCTCTGCGCGGCTTCATTAAGAACCAGCGAGAGGGAAGAACACGTTCAAAACTCTGAAGTGAGTCCTGAGTGGAGCTTCAACAGAGCTGCTGGAAACACGACATGGACTCTCTGAACACACAGGGTCATTTAAAGGACAAAAACTACAATATCTGTACAGTTTGACTAAAGTTTAGTGCTGAGCTGGATCCTAGTTCTGCCATCAGATCAACGTCTGTTACATAGGCGGCTCCAGGGGGGAGCTAGGGGGTGCTATAGCCCCCCTGGAAAAGTCACAGCACCCCCTTAGCACCCCCAAGAAAATATCAGATTATTTTCTTTTTCATCTGAGTTAATATTCTTTAATATGTGGTTGTTGTTATATTTTCCTTGTAAAACACAACTAATATAAAAACTACAACAATCAGTGATTATATCGAGTAAAAAAAACAACAATCTGATCCACCAGCTGAAGCCCAGAAAGATGAGTGATGCTCTCAACACTGACCCAGTAAGGAGCAGAAACTGGTGACATGATGCCTCTGGTTATGCCATTTTTAGCTAATGCAACTTGATAAAGCATTTCCTGGCTTGCAGTGTTAATAAATTATTTTATCTGATCAATTTAAATAAATACTTTTAACTAAAATCCAAAATAAACTTTTTATTAAAATAGTCTAACTGTATCTAAATTCATGCGTGTATAAAACTGACATAATTCCTGCTCAAAGAGTTAATTTTGCCTTAGACAAGATAATTAAGCCTTGACTGGAGTAGTGCTTAATGTATTTTTATTTCAGGTCTCTGATCTTTTCACCGTTTTTCGTTACAATTTGTATTTTTGTTGGATGTAACTGGGACACTGTGTACATAGTTTCGTTCCACCTTATGTACCACATGTGATGTGAATGACAGTAAATACACATTGACCTTGAGAACCGAAAGAACAAATGATCCTTCGTAGCACCCTCAGTAAAATGCTTAGCCCCCCCCCTTAGCACCTGCAGAAAAATATCTCTGGATATTAGCTGGATATGGTAGGAGCTTAAGTTCGGCTGCCAATCAGAGGAATATGGTCTGTTAGCAAAATATCTCTTGAACCGCTGGACTGCAACAAAGCTCTCAAGCACTAATCATTGGATGAACATCTACAACTAGTGTCAGTCAAATCCAAGATGGCTGCCTCAGCTTTTTTGTCATTAGCCAAAACAAACTGAGTTTTACACACATTGAGCTGAAATTTGATGTGGTAGTAGCTGAGAGTCATCCCAGCAGACGAACAGGTTCATTTTAATGGTCAAAGCTGGAGTTTGAGAAAAATACATTGATTTGACATCCAACAAAGTTCAGTCAGGTCATCTGGACGTTTTTTTGTTTGTTGTCGAGATGTTTCATCTTTCATCCAAAGGACTTCATCAGTCTGAGGAGACACAAACAAACTCAGTCCCACAAGCAGCACACTCACATAGTGGGCCAACCAGTTTGATGGTGATGAGATGGTTTCTGGAGTCCGCCCTCTCCCCCGACGACTACTCTGAGGCAGCCAAAGTGGTTCAAAACATCACAAAATCATCTAACTGATGAAGTCCTTTGGATGAAGGACAAAACGTCTCAACAAAAAAATAAACTGATTTGTTGGATATTCTTTACCTGGATTATTGAACATGAACTTTGATGATTGATTGATGATTTGACATCTTTTTGTTTGTGGGTTCTCTGACGGATCTTCACCCTAAAAATGAACTCTCAGGTCCGACAGCTCTGATTCTGAAACGTCTGAGACACGTGTGTTCAAAGACACGTCCATCCCTTTTACCTCATCATCATCATCATCATAACTGCACAGAGAGAAACAAAACTCTCAGCTCCATGACGTCCAGCACAACGTGATGGAGAGAAGAAGACAGAGGGAAGCAAAGGGACAGTGACAGTGAGACAAACGGAGGAGAGACAAAGACGGGATGAGAGGCTGATGTTTGTAACGTTAGAAGCCCGGGGCGTCCTGCTGCTCTCCAGGAATGTGAGGAATCTGCCTCCAGCGCTTCGGCTCGTCCTCCTCTGGAGGAGACGGGAGGACCACACGGAGCTCCGGACTTAAACCAGCATCTCAGGGGGACAGACGGAGAAGACAAGATGGACACTGAAGCAAACCTTCAGGAGGATCAGAGCTGTTAGCTGGGGACGACTCTCAGCTACTACCACATCAAAGTCTGTTCAGTTCACAGAGCTGAAGCCATTTGACTGTTCTCTAAGCTGCTTGAGGCGGCCATCTTGAGTGGACGTGACTCCAAAAGTTAAGTTTCTCGATGAATTTCAATAAAACTCGTTCAGTGGTTCGTGAGATATTTTGCTAACAGACAAGCAAACACACAGACAGACGAGGCAGAATCATTACTGCTCACCTTTGACCTTGTCTTCACCTTCATTTTGGATGTAAGATACTGCAGAAAGCAGCGATGCCTGTTGTGTTAAGCTGGGTTTATACTAGCGTCTCACGTCTTTTACCTCCCGTCATACCTGTCAAGTTTTGGATTTAAAAATAAGGGAAATTTTCTGCCGGGTACGCCGAGCCATCCCACTAGCCCAGGGATCTACAACCTTTATGATCAAAAGAGCCATTTCTGCCCCTTTGTTCACTAAATTAAACGTTTCCGGAGCCACAATACCTGCTACAACTGGGATTCTCAACTGGTGGCCCACAGACCACTTTAAGTTTGTTAGAGGACAATTTTCTGACCTGTAGTTTTCTGGCCATTGTAAAGCTGAAAATATCTAATGATTTGTTGATATTTTTATATTTTAGACTAAAAAAGACCAGATTATCATAAAGAAGGAAAAATAATGTGATCTTTCCCAATTAAAAAATAAAATAATGAACTATGCAGGTCTAGGTAAATTATTTTAATTGTGGAAAAATTAAATATCCTACTTCGAATAAATAAAGTTAACTTATGTTTTACTCCTTCTATTAGTTCTAGTATTCACACATTTGCAAAGGAAATGACAGGAAAAACTGCTAAAACTAGCCCTTTTTGTTGTTATAAGAACAAATAAAATTCAGTTTAAAGTTAGTTTTGATCAAAGCTTGGAAGAGCCACTGCTGAGGGACCAAAGAGCCGCATGTGGCTCCAGAGCCGCAGGTTGCAGACCCCTGCACTAGCCCAACCAAAGTCCAGAACCCCTTACATTTTAAGACAGGTTTACAAGAAATCTAAAATAACTACCTATCAGCCTCTTTCAAACCAGTTATGTGATCACAATCTGACAGGCTTACCTTTGTGCTTGACGGATTTTTCATGCTGACGGACATCGTTCCTTCCCCCATGAGAGAGAGACACTAAAGTCGCGGTTACAAATCTTAAAAAACGCGTAATAAACTTTAGGAAAGTAAATTCGCTGTCCCATTTTTCAACATATTTACACGAAGTCTTAACTTTTTTGGCAGGGACGCGTCCTCTCTCGTTACTTCTCGTTACATCCATCTCTGTGTTTTTCCGGGTTTGTTCCTGACCGCGCCAGCCCTAACATCGCGAGAACTGCCACCGAGGCGACTGCAGGTGGCAGTTCTCGCGAGACTAGTGACAGAGGCACCGGAATGTTTTTTTTTTTTTTTATAATATTATAATACGGGAGATTTCCGGGAAAATAATAATTCGGGATCACGACGGGAAAGAGGGGTAAAATACGGTAGTTTCCCGGCCAAAACGGGAGACTTGACAGATATGCCTCCCGTTGAGTGAACCCAGCGCTGACGTGTGTCACCGACCGCATTGAGTGTTTATACCTCTTTAAGACGTGGGGATAATCCCTCCCTCTTCCCTCCCACTGCATACGTCACGCGCACTCACACTGCATACGTCACACGCACGTTGGCTGTTGCCGGAAAGAGGAAGTAATTTCAACAGTTCACTACGAAGAAAATGTATTCGCAGGCGGCAAAAGAGATGCTTCTCAGGTTGGATGACGAGTCGGAGGACGAGGATGAAGAAAATGACCTTATATTAATGTTATTGACCGCGAACATGGAAATACGACGCGAACGGCGTTGGCACGTTCGCCCGCTGAACAGGACCAGATCTACACAAGGCGAGTTTAGCTTGTTGGTTCAGCAGATGCGGGAGATGGATGACGAGACACACTTTTCATATTTTCGAATGTCCGCTGCTCGTTTTGATGAACTTGCCCACCGGATCTCCCCTCACCTGCAGCACGCACCGACGCACAGCGCACCGGTCTCTGCCCCGGAGAGACTGGCTGTGACGCTGCGGGTCCTGGCTTCTGGGTGCTCATTCACTGCCATCGCTGCCAGTTATAAGCTGGGGAAGGCTACTGTATGCTCTGTACGCCCATATGGAGGTAAGATGCAATATAATTAATGTCAGTACTGATGTTATATTTGCACTTTATTTTGTAATTTTATGAAACATATTACTGTAAGAACTACCGGTATCTAAAACAGTGGCGGGGTCACGTGCTGCGGGGTCACGTGCTGCGGGGTCACGTGCTGCGGTGTCATAGACCATATATGGACATCCAAACAAAAAACGCCCACAAACTTTGAACCAATCACACGCTGCGAGCCGCATCGTCGGCTTCGAGAGTTCTGTTTGGGGGCTATGTACACGACGCCTATGCACCGGGGGATCACAGCGGGTGTGCGGCCAAAAGTTGCGCAATGCTTGCTCACTCAACGGGGGGTAAAAGACGTCCGACGGGCCGACGTCCCAAGTATAACAAGGCCTTTAGCAAAACATCTCATGAACAAGTGGATGGATCTTCATGAACCTGACAGTGATCATTAGATTCACATCGACACCAGATGAACTCCAAGAGTTCATCACATTTAAACTGGCCATCAAACTGGTGTGGTAGTAGCTGAGAGTCATCCTCAACACATCTTCTGAGATCACTCTGTCCCTTCTCATCATGAGATCGTCTCAGTTTGAAACTCTGAGGGTACGGAACCGTCTCGATCCCCGGTGCTGCAGTAAAACTTGCGGCCGTGTTCACTGAAGTAAAACTGAAGGCGGAGCCTGTTTTCTGTTAATGAACCTTCACGTTTGTTTTGTACACGAACTGATCAGAGACGTCCTGAAATGTTTTTACACCAGAACACCAGCAAGAACATGGTCTCAAGATAAAAAAAAACAAGATGGAACCACTCCCCTCGAAGGAAACGGGGGTGGGTGTGTAGGAGCAGAATGAAAACGAGAAAAGATTTTAAAAAAAGAAAAGGATCGGCGGGTGAGGAAGAGGATGAAAGTGAAGAGAGGAGAAGGAAAATGGCAGGAAAAGAGGGATGAAAAGCGTTTCCTGCCTCTCCCTCAGTGGGGTGGAAGAACACAGCTTGGCTCGCCGCGGTAAACAGAAAACACCACAATCACAACAAACCACAGGCTGCACACACACACACACACACACACACACACACACAACACAACCACAGGCTGCACACACACACACACACATGCGCGCGCACACACACACAGGCCTCCCGCTCTGATTGACAGCTTGAAAGAAAAACTCTGAGGCACGAGGAGAGGAAAACCTCAGACCGTCCGACCGCCGGCTGAGAGACACACACGAGGAAACCACTTCCTCTGATTGGCAGCCGAACTTAAGCTCCTACCAGCCGTGAAGTGTGGGGGAGACAGAAGGGGAGGTCTTCAAATACAAATAAAAAAATGGAAACTCTGAAACAAGAAAAAATCTGATCTGTGTTTGGATGGAGAGAAAAAAAAAAGGTACCCAGAGAATCCACAACAATCCAACAGGCGTCCTTCAACTTTCCGTTTTCCCTCGCTCTACTCATCAGCACCAGGAACACGTCGGTCTGATCGGTTCTGAAACATCCTGCGGTACTCTCACGTTGAAACGGCGTTTCACTGAATCAAACCATCATTCAGTTTGATCAACACAGATCTACACAGCTTTGCACCACAGATATTGTGCAATAAGGACGCACAAGACTGGATTTTTGGCTGATATCAGATATCAATACCGATATTTTCCCCCTAGACCGACTTACAGAAACTACACAGCTTTCTCTGCTGTGGAATTAAAATACTACATTATTCTGCGTGCTCTTCGTCTATTTGGCCTGCTATCAAATGCAGATGCCAAAAGGGGAGCTGAAAATGATGTAACACTATATAAATATACAGTATTATAAAAATAAAACAGCGCCTTTTATATCGGTGAGTTATTTTGATAGAATGGCCGATGTCCGATATTTAATTTTATCACTAATATCGGCCGATACCGATACCATGCTGATAATATTGTGCATCCCTGGACTGTATAGATCTAGATATCTAACAGGAACCTGGAAGCTGAAGCTGGAACGGGACTTGTTTTCACTGTCGGCTGGTTCAAGTCCCACGACCATGAACAAAACATCGTCCTCGGTAAAATACTGATAAAAATACCTTTTTCAGATGTCGACACTCGTCGATCTGTGTAATTTTACTGGCAATTGTTCAAATACTCATTTCAAATTAGTAATAAATATGTCATTTCATGGTTTAAATGAAGGTCATGTGACACAATGATTGTGGCGGGGTTCAAAGCCACACATCTCCAGGCACAGTCTGGTTCCAAAACGACAACATGGCCGCTCCCGCAATCCGAGTCTTGTGGCTTCAAGCCCCACGACAAGAGCATGAGGGAGAGTGGGTGTGTAGGAAGACCACTTTTTATTTATTTTTACTATTTCCTTTTAGCTTTTA
>JBBPBX010042971.1:17008-28145 GCA_038048925.1 Garcialebias charrua | reverse complement strand
GGGAGGCCCAGACTTCCCTCTCCCCAGCCACTTGGAGCAGCTCCTCTGGGGGAATCCCAAGGCGTTCCCAGGCCAGCCGAGAAACATAGTCCCTCCAGCGTATCCTGGGTCTTCCTCTGGGTCTCCTCCCGGTGGGACATGCCCGGAACACCTCACCAGGGAGGCGTCCAGGAGGCATCCTAACCAGATGCCCGAGCCACCTCAACTGGCTCCTCTCGATGTGGAGAAGCAGCGGCTCTACTCCGAGTCCCTCCCGGATGACTGAGCTTCTCACCCTATCTCTAAGGGAGAGTCCAGCCACCCTGCGGAGAAAACTCATTTCAGCCGCTTGTATCCGAGATCTTGTTCTTTCGGTCATAACCCAAAGCTCATGACCATAGATGAGGGTGGGAACGTAGATCGATCGGTAAATTGAGAGCTTTGCCTTTTGACTCAGCTCTCTCTTCACCACGACAGACCGGTACAGCGCCCGCTTCACTGCGGACGCTGCACCTATCCGCCTATCGATCTCACGCTCCAGTTTTCCCTCATTCGTGAACAAGATCCCGAGATACTTAAACTCCTCCACTTGGGTAAGGACCTCCTCCCCGACCCGGAGAGGGCACGCTACCCTTTTCCGGCTCAAGACCATGGCCTCGGATTTGGAGGAACTGATCCTCATCCCGGCCGCATCACATTCAGCTGCAAACCGCTCCAGCGAAAGCTGTAGATCACGAGCTGATGAAGCCAATAGGACCACATCATCTGCAAAAAACAGAGAAGCGATTCTAAGGCCACCAAAACGGATCCTCTCAACACCTTGGCTGCGCCTAGAAATTCTGTCCATAAAAGTTATGAACAGAATCGGTGACAAAGGGCAACCTTGGCGGAGTCCAACTCTCACTGGAAACGAGCCTGACTTACTGCCGGCGATGCGGACCAAGCTCTGACACCGGTCGTACAGGGACCTAACAGCCCATATCAATGGGCCTGGTACCCCATACTCCCGGAGTACCCCCCACAGAACCCCCCGAGGGACGCGGTCGAATGCCTTTTCCAAGTCCACAAAGCACATGTAAACTGGTTGGGCAAACTCCCACGCACCCTCCAGGACCCTGTTGAGGGTGTAGAGCTGTTTTCATCATATCCAAAATCTGTTTTATGTCATTACCCGAACAGAAAAATGTGGTGTCATCGGCAAAAAGAACACATTTAAGTAGTCCTGACACATTTACCAAGTCATTCACATATAAAATAAATAACTTTGGTCCAAGCACAGAACCCTGAGGAACTCCACAAGTGATATCACGGAGGTCAGATCTAACATCATTTATTTGCACAAACTGTTTCCTGTCCTTCAAATAGCTAGATACCCACTGTAATGCTGGTCCTCTAATACCATATTTATTTAGTTTTTCAAGGAGAATGGTGTGGTCAATGGTATCAAATGCTTTTTTTAGATCAACAAAAACACTAACACAGTACTGTTTATGATCGACAGCATTAGTTATTTGTTCCATTAAATCCATGAGAGCCATTGACGTAGAGTTTTTTTCTCTAAACCCATATTGACTGCTACTTAAAATATTTTGTTTATCAATAAATTGATCCAATCTGGTCACAAATAGTTTTTCTAGAATTTTTGAGAACTGTGGTAATAAGGATATTGGCCTATAATTATTGAATACACATTTATCACCATTTTTAAAAAGAGGAATTACCTTTGCTACTTTCATGTTATCTGGAAATATTCCTGTTGAAAAAGATAAATTGCATATATATGTAAATGGTTCAATAACATAACTTATTATTTCTTTTACGAACATCATATCCATGTCCACCCAGTCTTTTGATCTCTTGTCTGAGAGATTTTTTACCATTTTCATAATTTCCTCTTTGTTAGTTCCACTTAGAAAAATACTGTTGGTGCAGCTTTTAATTGAATGACACACCTTATTATCTACTTTTGGTATTTTAGCTGCAAGGCTTGATCCAATATTTACAAAATATTGATTAAATTCATTTACGATATCATTCTCATCATGTATTTCTTTGTCATCTTTCACAAAATATTTTGCAATGTTCGTTTTTGCTTTATGACTTTTTAGAACATCATTTATTACTCGCCATGTTGTTTTAGTGTCACCATTGCTCTTGTTTAATAAATCACTATAGTATTCTTTCTTGCATCTTCTTATAATCATTACCAATTTATTTTTATATTTTTTATATTTTTCTTCAGCTTGTTGTGTTCTCGTTTTTAAGAAACATAAATACAAGTTATTTTTTTTTTTACAAGCATTTCTCAACCCTTTAGTCATCCAAGGTTGGTCAACAATATTTCTTTTTCTACGATTTCTTTGCACACAATTCTTTTCATACAGAGCTTCTAAAATGTTCATAAATTCATCATATGATCTGTTAACATCATCAATATACACGTCCTTCCAGTTTTGCTTCTGTAAATCATCTTTTAATTGATCCATAGCTTTTTTTGATGTGTTTATTATTTTTTTCTTAATTGTAACTTCTTTTGTAATGTTTTGATCATTTCTGTAGATAGTGAAAACTGGTAAATGATCACTTAAATCAGTTGTTAAGATACCACCTGTCATATCCCCATTAGTTATATTTGTGAAAATGTTGTCAATTATCGTAGCACTATGAGTTGTAATTCTTGTTGGTTTTGATATTAACGGATAAAGATTTAAACTATACATTGAATTTAGAAATGTGCTGATGTTATTTGAATCCGTTTTATTTCCCAGGTCAATATTAAAGTCTCCACACAAGAAAACTTTTTTATTTAAACTCTTTTCCAGTAGTTGTATGATTTTATCGGTGAATATTTCTATATTTGATCCTGGTGATCGATATACACAACTTATGGATATGTTTTTAGCATTTTCGTTTAATATTTCTATTGTTATTATTTCCATAAGATTGTCAACAATTATTGACATTTCTTTAATTATTCTACACTTTATTTCATTTTTGACAAATAGAGCTACTCCTCCACCTTTTTTATTGTTTCTGTTTAAATGATATAATTCATATCCTTCGATGTGAACGTTATTTTTGTTTTCATCATTAAGCCATGTCTCTGACAGTGCTATTAATGTAAAAGTTCTGTTTAACTGTTTTAAATAATCTGTTATTTTGGATATATTTGCATTTATACTTCTACTATTGATGTGAATAATAGAGAGATCTCCATTTGTTATATTGATGTCATTAAACTTTTCTTCATTGTAGTATTCACAGTCTTTTATAGCAGGATAAAAGTTTGCATCAACCAAATCATCAACATTGTATATTTTAAATTCTGAGTCTTCGTTTGTTGCCATCATGTTTTAATGTATTTGTTTGTTTGTTCATTTTTGTCAATTTTTGTGTATGAACATGTGATAGTGATTGGTGATTTGTCATTTTTGAGCTCATTTAAATGTGTCTAGGTCTTTCAGTTCTTTTATTATTTTAGGTAAATTATTTTAATTGTGGAAAAATTAAATATCCTACTTCGAATAAATAAAGTTAACTTATGTTTTACTCCTTCTATTAGTTCTAGTATTCACACATTTGCAAAGGAAATGACAGGAAAAACTGCTAAAACTAGCCCTTTTTGTTGTTATAAGAACAAATAAAATTCAGTTTAAAGTTAGTTTTGATCAAAGCTTGGAAGAGCCACTGCTGAGGGACCAAAGAGCCGCATGTGGCTCCAGAGCCGCAGGTTGCAGACCCCTGCAAAGTCCAGGACCCCTTACATTTTAAGACAGGTTTACAAGAAATCTAAAATAACTACCTATCAGCCTCTTTCAAACCAGTTATGTGATCACAATCTGATAGGCCTACCTTTGTGCTTGACGGATTTTTCATGCTGACGGACATCGTTCCTTCCCCCATGAGAGACACTAAAGTCGCAGTTACAAATCTTACAAAACGCGTAATTGTGCCCCACCCTACTCTTCTTTAGGAAAGTAAATTCGCTGTCCCATTTTTCAAGATATTTACACGAAGTCTTAACTTTTTTGGCAGGGACGCCTTCTCTCTCGTTACATTCCATCTCTGTGTTTTTCCAGGTTTGTGTTCCCCGCTGCCAGCAGTAACATCGCGAGAACTGCCACCGAGGCTACTGCAGGTGGCAGTTCTTGCGAGGCTAGTGACAGAGGCAAAAAAATGTGTCCCCGGCTGCTGCTGGAGGGGGGAGGAGGAGGGGAGAACCGAGCGGCAGCTTTGAAGGCAGAGAGAGAGCAGTCTCTCACCTGCTGAAATGCGCTCCTCCTCCGCGCCGCGCGCACACCTCCAGTTAATTCGGGAGCTTGAAATGAATGATGCCATTTTTTTTTGGGGGGGGGGGTGGTATTGACTGGATCCAATTATTGAGGGGGTTAAATCCCCCCCATCCCCCGTGTAAATTACGCCTATGATTAATGTACGTAACTATGGTCTATAGAAAACATTTGACTTAAAATTCAATTTTTTATTCGTGTTCTGAGAGGCGGACTTCCCGTGTTTTTTTTTTTTTTTTCAGTTTACTTCTGTTTGCTTATAAATAACTTCTAAACCACTCGGTGTATATTTTTTCTGCTTACAGAGTGTAAAGTATAAGACCTTAATGTACGTAACTATGGTCTATAGAAAACATTTGACTTAAAATTAGATTTTTTATTTGTGTTTTCTGAGAGGCGGACTCGTCTCGTGTTAGCTTCTGTTAGCTTCTGGCAGACATTAGCAATAGAGCTAAACACTCGGTCCATATTGCCGGGTTGACTCAGCGGTCATGCAGCGCGTCAGCAGTGGATGACACGTTACGTCGGCGGTGACGTAGGTGCGACCTATAAACCGGTGCGACCTATTTATGGATTTTTCCAATTTTTTGGCAATAATTGGACACTGCGACCTATATTCCGGTGTGACCTATAATCCGAAAAATATGGTACCTAGAAAAATCCATGCATGCACAGAGAGAACATTCAAACTTCACCCAGAATGGCCCCTTGGATTTGATCCAGTGACCCACAGGCAATCAAGCACAGTAAACATAAAATGACTCAGTTATATTTATAGTTATTGAGTTAACATGTAATGTGGTAGGAGTTAACAATCATACCAAATGCACACTGAGTGCTAACAGATTAGACAAGATCTTAATTTTCCAGAACACTGCATAAAGTAAGTTTTGTGGACTTCTTTGTGACCCCAGTCTCCCACACTGTAACTGATAGACAAGGGCATTAGTGACAAAGTCACCAGTGAAGGAACGAAGGACAGATGGATGGATAAATGGACAGCAAAACAATATCTGGCAAGAAAAGATTCAGCTGACGTGCATTACGTAAAAGACTAAGCTTTTTGACTAAAACTTGATAAATTGTTTTTAAGCCAAATGAAATGTAATGAATGCACAGGTCTAAGCTTGTGTTTATCATATTAAAATGAAATATTTACTTTTAGGTCAAAACTTACGTAACACATCTGAAAGACCTGTGTCAAACTTTATTCAATATGAAGTCTCAAGTATGTACGATATATAGTCAACAACACACTCAGGAGGAACAGATGGGTGATCAGAAGATCAGAGTCCATAAGGACTGGCACTGAAAGCCAGCATAGGACTGCCACAAAGATATTTGTATTTTTTAAATGCCAGACGGTGAAATAAATTAGTACACTTTGTTCAAAATTAATACGTAATTTAAAAAATGTGAAAAAAAGAAGACAACTGTCATTAAATGGGAACCAAAAAGGAAAATACCTCTTCAAGTTGTATCTAAAAAAAATACAGTACAATAAAAGTTAAATTTTTATTCTTAGTCTTTGAAATCATCCTTTGAAATCCTGTCTATTGATGTTTGAGAACATTTGTTTTTGAGCAACACTTTTCCTTTTAATTTCCATCCTAGTTAAAAAGATCAGAAAGCAATAATACTAAACAAGTAATAAAGATGCCAACATTTGTACAGAAACTTAGCTGACAAAGTTAAGGTGCTTTTGCTGAGACCAGTGTCCGCATTTGTACTATTTAGACTTACAGTATATATAAATATAGAAGTTGACATTTTGAACTTTAAATGGATTGTTGGAGTAGAATCTATGAATCAGAGTGGATTTAAACCTAGTTGTTGGAGAAATTCATGTGGCAGTCTTTTACAGGATGACAGGCTTGTTGTAGGCATTGGCATTGTTGTAGTTGATAGGTAGGAAGATTGCACTTCAACCGCAAAGCTAAATGTTCAGCTTTAGACAGGACAAACACATCCACATTGATTTGTATGGAAGCCCATTTCCGCCAGTATTTAAAAAAAAATTTGCAGAAAGTATCTCAAAATTTTGAGATACTTTCTCAAAATTTTGAGATACTAATATTTAAAAAAAAAATTGCAGAAAGTATCTCAAAATTTTGAGATACTTTCTCAAAATTTTGAGATACTAAGTCAAAATTTTGAGATACTATCTCAAAATTTTGAGATACTAAGTCAAAATTTTGAGATACTATCTCAAAATTTTGAGATACTAAGTCAAAATTTTGAGATACTATCTCAAAATTTTGAGATACTAAGTCAAAATTTTGAGATACTATCTCAAAATTTTGAGATACTAAGTCAAAATTTTGAGATACTATCTCAAAATTTTGAGATACTAAGTCAAAATTTTGAGATACTATCTCAAAATTTTGAGATACTAAGTCAAAATTTTGAGATACTATCTCAAAATTTTGAGATACTAAGTCAAAATTTTGAGATACTATCTCAAAATTTTGAGATACTATCTCAAAATTTTGAGATACTAAGTCAAAATTTTGAGATACTATCTCAAAATTTTGAGATAATATGAGTTGGCCCTAGTTTGAGATATGCGCAACTTCATAGAAAGAAATGGATATTGATAACATAATTGAGCAATACTTCAGAAGGGGTTTTACTAATCTTGAAATTTTGCGAGTTTTGGAAGAAACCCATAATGTTAAATTAAGTATCCGGACGCTGGAGAGAAGACTGCAAAAGAAGCGCCTGTGGCGTAGAAAAAATAAGACAGATGTTGCTGATGTGGCCTCTTTTATAGAAGAACAACTACAAGGATCTGGGAGACAGCACGGCTACAGGTGGATGCACCAGAAGTGTTGGATGGCTGGCATAGTCACAGACAGGGAAACAGTACGTCTTTTGATGCGCCTATTGGATCCCAATGGGGTTGACCTGCGTGCACAAAATCGCTTGAGACGACGCTTATATGTCAGTCGGGGACCAAACTATGTCTGGCACATCGATGGGTACGACAAATTAAAGCCTTATGGGATATGTATTAATGGATGCATAGATGGCTTTTCGAGGAAAATGATCTGGCTAGAAGCATATAAGACCAATAGTGACCCTCACATTATTGCTGGCTATTTCATTGACGCTGTGATGGAGTATAATGGATTTCCACACAAGATACGAATGGATCATGGCACAGAGAACACTCATGTGGCGGCGATGCAAAGATTCCTGCACAACACCGAGGATGAAAATGGTTTTGACTCTGTTATTCTCGGTCCGAGTACAGGAAATCAAAGGATAGAGCGATGGTGGTGCACTTTAAGAAGTGAATGTGCCCAGTTTTGGATGGACCATTTTGACCAGCTTAAAGCCGATGGCTATTTTGTTGACAGCTTTCTGGACAAATCACTGATCCAGTTTTGCTTCCTACAAACAATACAGGTACTTTAAATTTACTTCTTGCTTTCAGCACACCATTTTGAAATAAGTTACAAATAATACAAAAGCATGACTTTTTTCTAACAACTATTTTCTTATATTTTCCCGTTTTGTTAATCAAACAGTTGGAGCTGGATGAAGTTGTCCATGCATGGAATGACCATCGTATACGATCTACAAATAATCCTCGGGCTCCTCATGGTCGTCCCACATTAATGCATGGTGTTCCCAACCTGTATGGGGTTCGAAGTTTTTTACAGTCTGCTGATCTAACAAAGCTGGAAATATGTATAGAAGAATGTCGTTTCAAGGACTTTCCCTGTGATGTCGATGTATTTCATTTATGCACTGAACTCATGACTGAGCACAGACTGGTAATGACAGATGATGTGTATGAAATTACTAATCTTTATGTAACACTCCGTCAAATGATCAGTGATGGGCTGGGGGAATAGTTTCGCTAAATCACCCAGGTCCACAAAACATCTAACAAGTCAGATGTCTATATGTCCTGTGTAAACACTGTGTGATTGTAAAACTAAAATGTATGAATAAGTTACAATTTGTTTCTAAAAAGACTACTACATTTTAGTTTCCTTCAATGTTGAGGTCAAGGTCAATATATGTGTTTAATCTTTTTTATTATTACAACATACTAGCCTCTAGTTCTAAACAACACTAACTAGTGCCAACATTTGCAGGTTCTCTGTTTTCTTAGCCTTACTTGTTCAGGGAAACTGTTGATATATGGACATGAATGTTAAATGTACAAGCAGTGTTAATCATGTTATTACTAACAGATAACCATTTGTGACAGTTTTCCTAACAATATGCTATTGTTTGCAGTTGGTATTAATTTGATGAGTACAAATGTTGTCATTACTCTTATTTAATTGTTTTCCTGTATTATTGCCAGCCAATCTATTAACAGTGCAACAGCAAATCATAAACAGACTGTACACTTTTTTCAGAACGTTTTATTTTGTGTTCTGCCAACAAAGAACAATCCATTATTTTGAAATTCCCAAAAACAAATCACAAGTGCTTAAAAAAAACTTGCCTTGGTGTATCGTGCACTCATTTTTTAATAAGCTTAAGATAAAGAAATATACCAAGGTGTGCCCAGTAAAACCAAAAAGAAGACCCTTTTTTATAAACTTCCACAAAATAAATTCAATGTCCAAAAAAATAATAATCAGAAAACGATTTATGTACAGTATATGAAAGCAATGTACCAAGTACAACAGTCAACACAGTTGTGTCTCATAAAAACATACAATAAATGTACTGTATAGGAACAAAAAACAGTTTTTATTTTTTGCTTGTTCTGGCTGTGAACTTCTACACATTTCCTACAGTCACTTTCACTTTACCTCAAATGATTTATTATGGCAGCTTTTAATATGTTAATTATGGCAGAACAAAAGTAAGCTACATATTGTTGTCTGGCATCATGGCTTTCCGGAGATATGATTTTTTTTTACTGCTCCCCTGAAAGTTAGCAGATCTGAAAATGCAGAACTTGTGCTTGTGTGGTGGAATGTCTCTACTTCTTACAATAAGACGTTGCTTTGGCAACAACAATTAAGTAAGTGACATTAAATGCTGCACCTTTTTGACAAAAAAATGACCAGGGAAAGAGCAAAAAAAAAAAAGAAGAAGTTAAGTAGCCATATTTATGTTCTATGTTTATTATACTGTGGACAATGTCAATTCTGTACTGATTAAATTTCTTAAAACTTCAACTTTGAATATGTAAAAGTACAAATGTCAAGTGGCAACACCCCATGGCTTACACATGCTTAATACAAAATGTTTGTATTAAGTACAAACATTTTGTTCTTAATCCTAACAATAAGTATTAACTCGTTTTTTTTGCATCAAAATTCACTAGATTCCAAATCATTGATATTTTTAAAAGAGTAGTGCTAAGAAGCATTGTTGAGTTTTGACAACCTTCCTTTAAACAAACCAACAACTGCTGCACAAACCAGCATTTACCTATCACAAACAGTTGATCCCTTTTTTATTACATCTGGTGAAAGTTTTGGAAAGGTGAACATCACCCAGATAAAATGTTATCTGTAAAACGTTAAACTCTGACAAGGAAATTTGGGGGGAAATCCTCAAAACATATACTTAGATCTTGAGAGGTGACTTGTTAATTTAAATGGCCACCTTAATCTCTTTTTTTTCTTGTAGTTCCAAAACTGTGTAGCGCCACCATCACTTTCAAAACATTAAATAATGTCCATGACCCATACATTAGACTCCAAAACTTTGTTCATTTCAGCACTGAAATCTGGATAGCTGTCATAGTAGATTGACAGCTCAAGGACGCAGCTACATGTGTGAGCCACAGGTCTTCTGAGAAACCCTTGAATCTTTGTGAAATCGATAAGAATTTTCTTATCCAGGAACAGGTCTGAACCTGTGCAGAACCTTAGAAACAAGGACAGATGCTGCAAATCTGCATTCCTGATATACGTGCTAACGTACTTTTGAATATCCTTCTGATGGACATTCATTTCCTGAGGAAAGACAATGGACTTCAAAACTTTTCTTGGATTTGGTTGCAAGTTTTCATACAATGAAGAAAGGTCCTGGAAGCTGTTCCCGGTAATACTGAGTGTTTTGGCCCACTGTTTTATAACGAAAGCAGGCTCTTGGAGAAGTGTTTTGTGTGCAAGCTCCTGGAGGATTTCATTAGCATTGCTGGCAGTGGGCATTCGTCTGCAACTGTAGTTATCAAGAATCTCTATCAATTCTTCTTTGTCAACACTGCTGAAGTCTGACTGCCATGACTGAAACACAAAGCGCTCAGGTTCAGGCATGCACTTAAGGAAATTCTCCACCACCTCACTTTTTACCTGTCCTAAAGCTGCTTGCTCTAGTATGACAGGTGCAATCTTCATAGGAAGATATTTCTCTCTTGTCCATCCAAAGACAATTATTCGGCCTACACTCTCCCACTGCTGCTGTCCATAGTCATGTCTCAGAAAAGGCACTTTATAGGTGTTTCCTGTAGTACACTGGTCATAGAATTCTTTCCAGAATTCAGAAAGACAGTCTCTAACGACTCCTCCGTCATCATAACCCATCTCAGGTGTTCCATCTGGCAGAACAAGTTGGATTTTGAAGTCTCTATCTAGAAGTCCATCATCACAGAAGTGTGCTATGAGCTCAGGAAGTACCTGACCTCTGTGAACTACCAGTATCTTCTTCACTGCCTTGACAGATGATGTGGATTGTGGGGATAGTGGCAAAGTGTCATCCAAAATCTGTGGCTCACTGTCAGAAAACGGTCCTAGAAACACTATGTTACTGCTATCCAAATCCTCCTCCCTGAGCTCTGCAGAATGAAGTGAAAAGTTAATATTGTCATGGTTTGTTATGTTTCCAACCAATAGGAAGTCAGAAGTTACTGTGGATATTGTAGATTGGCTGGTCGTTGCAACATT
>JBBPBX010042971.1:0-12933 GCA_038048925.1 Garcialebias charrua | reverse complement strand
TATATATACATTTTGTTTTTACAGTCTCTTTAAAACAACACCAAACCTCATACTGGCACCATTACACCCTGAGAAACAAAACAGAATCTTCGCAGTGATTGGATGAGACACTGGAGCAGTATTGAACGGCCTTCACTTCGTGATAAGAGCTATATGTAGCCCAGGCAACAATTTTCTGATGGATTTGTGGACACGTTTTTCAATTGAGGGATGTGTTTTTTTATTTTATTTTTAGAAATGATGCTAGTGGCAGAAATCTTGCTGCAGGAATGTGCAGAGAAATAAAGATTAAGTTGATGGTTTTAATACCATACTTATGAAACAATATTAATTTTAAGATACTTAAATGCCATTTTTTGTTTCCAGTGTGTAAGATTTAAACACCAAATTGAAAGTAAGTAACCCATGGAAGAGCCAGAAAAATAGTTTATGCTCAGTTAAAACAATCCAGTTCACCCCATACGGTAACTGGTTTATTCCATATCGCACATCATAAGAGATAGCTGTGACACTGCAGCAAAGACACATAAAAAACACATTTATGACTGTCTGACTCATGTTAGCAAGGAAAAGAGTGGAGGATATCAACAGATTCGCATCTCCATATAATTTAAAGGAGATGGAACATACGGTTCATCTCTGTCCTGCTTATCTACCAATAATGTTTGACTCAAATCCATGTTTAGATGTGTATTTTGAGGTGAAAGAACACCAATTCATGAAGAATTACCCTCACTGTCTTACTGCCAATAAAGTCAACATAATTCTCAAGAAATTGGGTCTAATGATTTATATCTTTGGGCAGAAATTATCTGTGTCAGTACATACATGGGGATGCAGATGAACATTTGTGAATGCAACATTTAAAATGTGACAACACAATGCAATGGGAGAAAAACAAAAACATATATTTGGCAGGTTGAAGAGATGTGCAAGACACCAGATAGCCAAAGTCATTTAGGTAGGAAGACCAACGGGTTTCAAGGAGAAACGGGGGAAGAGACTAAACAAAACCTGAGGTACAGAAAGCAGAACTTCAGGCTACAATGATGAGGCAAGATGACAGTAGATGATCTGGTAGAGGACCAAGCAGACAGGTGAGATTCATCGTGAAAGACATGTTGGGTTGTTCTCAACTGAAGCAGGTCTTTGCTACGCTAGCCTCATGCCTATGCAACAACCATGGTCACCAGCAGGGTGTGGATGAACCTAGAACATACAAAGTAGCATTTTCCTGACACTGACTGAGAAAGTCGTGCCAGTTCCAAGGTATAGAGTTTTAAAAAATTATTTTATGTAATATATCTATGTATTATGAGCGTATCAGTGTTGTGAGTGGTTGATTCGCAAAGACTGTTCTTGTGATTCACTCACTAGATCCAAGAGATGAGAATAAAGGGCTCATCATTAATCCTTAACGACTCTTAAGTAAAAAAAGATTGCATTCAAAACCAGAGCTTTTACCCATTTTATCATTTAAAGTACTGTTACGTGCTTTGGGCACGTTATTAATACTTTTGTTCATGTCTGCGTGATTGGGTGTTAAAACATTTTGGGAGGCTGATTGACTTCAGCTTAATAATTTATTGGATCACGCTATTGGAAGGCATTGTTGGTCCACCTATAAATGGGCTGGATGCGGAGATCGAAGCAGAGGAAGCAGAGGAAGCATGAAGCAGAGGAAGCAAGAGAAGAAGAGGGGTTTTGTTTCTGTTTCTCCTCCCGCACCTTGACGTCCGGGTTGCCACTCCCGGAGAATACGTTTTTTTGTACGCTGCGTGCGCTTGTCCTGAGCACTGAAGACCAAGTCGTAAGTGACCTGTTTTTGCCATAAGGTCTTTTTCCTAGACCAGATGGATCTACGTTCTTTTTACCATCCTGAAGATGGTTTTGGCTTGGTGAGACCGGTTGTCTTGTTTTTCGCTGTTTTGTTTCCTTAGGTGGGCCCTTCTTGGATTTAGTCCGGCACTACTAGAGGCTTCGACGGCCCTGTATTGGGTTGGCCCCCTATGGTATTGTTATATTTCGTTGGACTGGCTCACCAGGTCCATCTTTCGTTTGTTACTTTTGGGGTTTTATGGACACGGTGAAATTGAGGGCTTGAACTCTTCTTTTTTTCTCTTCACAGAGAAGCCGGAGGCGGCGCAACCAAAGCCTCACCATCAGAGCTTAAAAATAAATACATTTTTTAAACCCTCCTTTTTGTCTCCTGTCCCTTAATATGTTGTGTTCATGGTGGACGTAACATATTTTGGGGGCTCGTCCGGGACAGCAATACTTAATTCAGATTAGGAAAACATGATAGTTAGCCTTTGAATACATCCTCTAACAATGCTGTAGGATAAACAAAAATAATAATTCTTGGCTTTTTTAGGGTTTCTCTCCTTACAATAAAAAGTAAAAAAGTCGCCCACATCAGTGCATTACTTTGAAAGACGTCATGAAATAAAGGATAACAAAGTACAAGACAGTGGTTGATGTTTGATAATTTAGTGCTGCAGTGTTGCTGGGGGAATGTAATCACAGTTTAAATGACTTTTTTATATATATATATTGTAATGATATAGACGCTAAACGTAGATTCAAAATACAGTACGGATTTTTTAACTACTGGAAAAACAACGTGTGAGCAAATGAAACATAGGAGCAGGAATGTTTATTAAAAAAATTATTTATGTTCTGTGGATACGCATGTAAACAAAAACTGAGAACCATGAGAACACGGGGGTCAGCGTCACGTCAAATATTCAGTAAATGTTTTAAATGCAGTAATCGAGGGCAGAGAACCTGTTTTCCATTCTGTGGAAAGTCATGACATTAACTGGTGACTGCTGAGGCTAATCAACACAACTAATTGTTGTCATTTTTAGCACAGCATAAAATTGTTATTGTTTCAGTTTCTCAGTTATTGTCACAGTTATTGTTAGGCTCTAAATAAATTTAATCAGGCTTTTTGCTTCAGTGCTGAACTTGAACGTTGAAGAAGAGTCTCCCCGGGGTCTCTGCAAGGAGACTGGTGTGCAGGGCTGCTATTCTTAACATCCTGCCTAACCACAATATACAGAAGACTGCAGGGAAGCCATTCTTTTTTTATGTCATCCCTTCATGGGAGAAAGACTTACTGCACAGACTTAAGACAGGAAGAACTACTTTGGTCTTCCTAAGATAAAGGAAGAAGGGGTCACAGTGAAAGGGACCCAGCATCTTTCTGGGGTAACTCGCTCATTCCGTACTTGCATCTCAACCAATTCTCTTGTTTCTTGTTCGGAGCATTGGTAAAACCTGCCAGCTGGTCCAAACTAAAATAAATTGTTTGGTTTTCAACTAAATACTGTTGGAATACTCCGTAAATATTTAAAAATAGTGTAACCCTAACCCTTTCTGTCCATGAGGCTGACACATTGTCCAGTTTTAAGGCTTTCCTTTTTGATAAATCCATACGATTGGCTTGGTTTCCTGATCTATCCCTTATCCTATGCTGCTATAGGCTTGGACAGTATAGGACCTGCTTTTCATCAAATTAATACACAGGTAGTCCTCGGGTTACGACGGTCTCGAGTTACGACGTTTCGTGGTTACGGCGCATCTCCCATTAAAAAAATTATATATACTGTATATATATTTTATTTTGAAATTTTATTTTGAAAAGCCGAGTTTCCGGGTTTACTTCCGGTTTGACGGCAGAAGCAGCGGCGAAGCATTGGAAAAGTACAGGCGGAGAACTTACTGTAAACGCTCTGGACCGATGTTGGCGGCGGTTTTACGTCGTAAACGGAACGGAATACGGCAGATGGACCGAGCTGGACTGCGGTTTTACGTCGTAAACGGAACGGAGGTGGACGGTGTCACCAGCATCCAAAAAGACTGTTTTTTCCTTCATTATGGCTCCAAACGTATGTGTTTTTTGATAATTATGTAGGGTACTGTGTTAGGATAGGCTAAGTGCTTGGTAAAATACAGTACTGTACAGGTGACCCCCTACCTACGACTCCATCGACCTACGGCCGCCCGGACCTACGAACGTATCATATTTTAATAATTTAATATAAAATATTTAAAAAAAAATAATAATATATATATATTTTTTTGTGTGTTTAAATGTTATTAATTTCATGTGTACAGCACTTTGTTGCAGCTGTGGTTGTTTTAAAGGCTTTATAAATAATATTTTTTAATAAAAATAGTCTTTTTTTATGATTGCGCAACTTCCGGTCCGACAGGAAATGCCTGGCAGCCATTTTAGGACTCCCGCGGTCCTCCCGGCAGCCCCATGTGAGGACTGTGTGTGTTCCAGGATTGCCTCATATGGATAAATTACTACAGTACAGTATCTGGAATCGCTCTGTGAGCTCTGTGGACGTCTCAGGCTGGAGCAGCAGCTGCAGATTGATCGCCGATCGCGCCGCACCGCCGCTCCAACACCAGCTCATGGCCTGGCTAGCAGAAGCTAACACAGGCCTCGAGCAGCTGCCGTGGTTCGCTCGCCGGCCGCCGCGCTGCTCGGCCCGACAACAATCAACGCATGGCAACCTAAGATGTCGGCTTTGACCATCTCAAAGTAAGAAATTATATTTTTATTTATTCTGTAAATGTGAATAGCAATGTTTAACATTACAGTACACTACTGTACATGCTTAAATGTGTGCGCGCGCTCTGTTAGCGGTATTTCCGCGAGCTACGAACGGAATAAGGACCTACGAACGGGACGCTATTTTCACCCTCTAGCTACGGCAGAATCGAGCTGCGAACAGTTCTTATGTCCCAAACTCGTACGTAAGTAGGGGGTTTACTGTACATGTATATGGTGCAGTATGTACGTATGTTCCGACTTACGTCGAAATTCGGTTTACGGCACCGCGTAGGAATGGATCTCCGTCGTAAGTCGGGGACTACCTGTATTTGTTTTCTTCTTATAGCTTCTCCCTTCTTCAAGGGTTGCATGAAGACTTGGCAATTATTTTTACACTGGATGTCCTTAGACCACCGAGCTACCACAGCCCTCTGTGTGGAGCAGAGAGCTGCTGTCTAGGGTACCCAGAGGAGCAGATGGTGGGGGTTAAATGCCTTGCTCAAGGACCCAGGGTGGGGAAAGTGAGGGTGGAGGAAGGTGTGTGTGCTTCAACTATTCCACCCACATTTTGATGTTGTCGATATCGAGTGCTGAGCTGGCGATCTTCCAATCACAGGCCCACCTTGTCTAACCTCTGTGCCACCACATGAGGTGCCATTAGTAAAGTTACACAGTCAAATATTAACAGCAATGTTTTGGTTTATTTAACCTTTAATCAGGGAAAAAAATGATTTTTTGGGTCATATTTTCACCATGTTATTCATACATTTATAAGTTAAATATTTAGTTTGTAAACTAAATATTTAGGTGTGAAATAAATATTTAATTTCCAAGCTAAATATTTATTTTCAAAACTAAACATTTAATTTCCAAAATAAACATTTAATTTGCTAAATATTTAACTTGAAATCTAAATATTTATGCCCAAGCTCCTAAATATTTAGCTTGCAAGTTAAATATTTAAATCAATGTTAAATATTTAGTTGGAAAATTAAATATTTAGTTTGGAAATTAAATACTTATTTGACATCTAAATATTTAGTTTAACTAAATATTTATCTTGCAAGTTAAATATTTTAGTTTGTAAACTAAATATTTAGGGGTAAAATAAATGTTTAATTTTCAAGCTAAATATTTTATTTTCAAAACTAAATGACAAAATGTGACATTATTATTATTATAAACATTTAATTTCCAAAATAAACATTTGATTAGCTAAATATTTAACTTGTAATCTAAATATTTATGTCCAAACTCCTAAATATTTAGCTTGCAAGTTAAATATTTAAATCAGCGTTAAATATTTAGTTGGAAAATTAAATATTTAGTTTTGAAATTAAACATTTATTTGATATCTAAGCATTTAGTTTAGTAACTAAATATTTATCTTGCAAGTTAATTCTTTTTGTTTGTAAAATAAATATTTAGGTGTAAAATAAATATTTTATTTCCAAGCTAAATATTTATTTTCACCACTAAACATTTAATTTCCAAAATAAACCATATAATTTGCTAAATATTTAACTTGCAATCTAAATATTTATGTCCGAGCTCCTAAATATTTAGCTTGCAAGTTAAATATTTAAATCAGCATTAAATATTTAGTTGGAAAATTAAATATTTGTTTTGGAAATTAAATATGTATTTGACATCTAAATATTTAGTTTATTAACTAAATATTTATCTTGCAAGTTAAATATTTAGTTGGGAACTATGACATTTATAAATGTATGAATATTATGATCAAAATATGACTTTGAAAAAATAAACTTTTTTCTTATGAAAGGCTAAATAAATCAAAATATTGCTGTTATTTTTGACAGTGTAACTTCACAAACGGCACCCCGTACCACCACTCCCCCTGAAATGAATAATTATAAATGAATAGTTTTTATTTGTAATTGATTCTATATCCTAACATGTGCTTTTTTTATTATCATTTTTTATCTTTCCACCCAGTGAGGGACCTGCTCACATCCATCCTGGACCTGCCGTTCTGTGTCCGTTCCTCCTTCCTGTCCTCTCAAACCTGTGAAGCAGATGGTCATTTGTCCTGAGTCTGGTTCTGCTGGAGGTTTCTTCCTGTTAAGAGGGAGTTTACAGAATTTGTCAGTGAGCAGAAAGTGTAGATGGTGGTAAACCCCTTAAAAGGCTCAAAATAAACACAATAATAAAAAAGTCAAATTTTTGTCATCCGTGTATGTTTCCATACAAGACGAAATTTGTCTCTGCATTTAACCCAACCACCACCAGGTGGTGCAGTGGGCAGCTATAGAAAGCGCCCGGGGAGCTGGGAATGAGGTGTGCTGCTCATAGACACCACAAGATATGCAGTGGCCGGGGTTCGAACCTGGGTCTTTCGGGTCCCAAGTCGGCTGCCCTGCCTCTACACCATCTTGGCCCCTTCATGTCGTCCATTCTTCTAAACCCTAAGCCTGCTGGGTTGATGGATTCTGTTTAGGGTGGTGCCTATTTTCATCGAGAACTAGCCAAAGTAGCGCTAACACAAACCCAGAGCCTGGTCCCGCCTGACCTGGATTAGCACCTTAATAATGGGCTTAATGTGCGGGCCAAGGTCGGCGTCGGGCTTTGGATACCGTCAGCGGACATGTTCAGCTGACGATCCAATTATATAGCAACATGGCTTGCCATACCAACTCCAGCCGCACAAGGCCATTTGCCCGCGTGCTGACCAACCTTGAAAGCGGTAAAGAGTTAAATTAAGCTTCAGATGGGACTACTGCCGGTGATCAATCAGCCCAAATGGACGTTCATTCAGCCGCTGCACTCAGTGGACGCACGCGGCCGATGATCCAAACAGGTGAGATCACAAAATATCCGACATGTCAGAGCAGGGTCTGTGTCCGAATAATGCAGAATGCAGGCAGAAGCATGGGATGTAATGCGCTTTGACGGCCATGAAAGGACAAACACCCACCTCAGCTCCAATCTTCTGCACCCTTGGCCACGCGCATCCACCGACTGTTAAGAACTACATAAGCAGTCAAAGCTTAGTGGTTTGGGTTCGGACCTGTAATTACAGTTAATTTGTCGGTCATGTCGGCTTCGGAAATGATGGCTTTGGGCTGGGGTTGGGTCAAATTGGTTTTTTTGGGCTCAAATGCAACTCAGAGCTAAAGTACATCCATAACAGGTTAATGGTTCATCACAACAGCTTGAAGCTGTTTAATATGAATGCCACAAAAGATCTGAGTCTCACAAGGTGTTTCAACTAGTCAGATAACTGGGCAGAAGTCCTGTGGAAAGAGTCTGGGTTGTGCATCGCACCAGTAAGAAAGTGAAACCAAGAAATAGAGGTGTACAATATTTCCTACAATTCTCTCACTAGTTACAAAAACACAGACTACACATTAAGAGCATGAGCCAATAAATGGTACAACTCAGGGGCGGCCGGCCAATAGGGGGCGCTAGGGCACCGCCCCACTGGAACTTCTGGAGCTATTCACCATTTTACATTGAAGACTTAACAAATTAATAAAAATGAAATAATAAAATAAAAATATTTTGAAATATATGCATATATGTTTTTAGTTGGTGAGGGACCAGACAAAGCGCAGCCCAAAGACCCCTTATGATGAGTTCAATTAATGGAAACAATGTTCCCTCGCCCGGACGCGGGTCACCGGGGCCCCACTCTGGAGCCAGGCCCGGAGGAGGGGCACGTTGGCGAGCGCCTGGTGGCCGGGCTTTTACCCATGGAGCTCGGCCGGGCACAGCCCGAAGAGGAGACGTGGGTCCCCCTTCCCATGGGCTCACCACCTGTGAGAGGGGCCAAAGGGGTCGGGTGCATTGTGGAATGGGTGGTGGCCGAGGGCGGGGACCCTGGCGGTCTGATCCTCGGCTACAGAAGCTGGCCATTGGGACATGGAATGTCACCTCTCTGGTGGGGAAGGAGCCTGAGCTAGTGTGTGAGGTTGAGAGGTTCCGGCTAGCAATAGTCGGACTCACCTCAACGCATGGCTCTGGCTCTGGAACCAGTTTCCTTGAGAGGGGTTGGACACTCTTCCACTCTGGAGTTGCCCCTGGTGAGAGGCGCCGAGCAGGAGTGGGCATACTTGTTGCCCCCCATCTTGGTGCCTGTACGTTGGGGTTCACCCCGGTGAACGAGAGGGTAGCCTCCCTTCGCCTACGTGTGGGGGGACGGGCTCTGACTGTTGTTTGTGCCTATGCGCCGAACGGCAGCGCAGATTACCCACCCTTTTTGGAGTCCTTGGAGGGGGTATTGGAGGGTGCGCCTCCTGGGGACTCCCTTGTTCTGCTGGGGGACTTCAACGCTCACGTGGGCAATGACAGTGAGACCTGGAGGGGTGTGGTTGGGAGGAACGGCCCCCCTGATCTGAACCCGAGTGGTGTTCTGTTGTTGGACTTCTGTGCTCGTCATGGATTGTCCATAACGAACACCATGTTCAGGCATAAGGGTGTCCATATGTGCTCTTGGCACCAGGACACCCTAGGTCGTAGTTCAATGATCGACTTTGTTGTCGTCTCATCTGATCTGCGGCCGCATGTCCTGGACACTCGGGTGAAGAGAGGGGCGGAGCTGTCAACTGACCACTACCTGGTGGTGAGTTGGCTCCGATGGTGGGGGAGGATGCCGGTCAGACCTGGCAGACCCAAACGTATTGTGAGGGTCTGCTGGGAACGTCTGGCAGAGTCTCCCGTAAGACGGAGCTTTAACTCCCACCTCCGGGAGAGCTTTGAACACGTTCCGAGGGAGGCGGGGGACATTGAGCCCGAGTGGGCCATGTTCCGCGCCTCTATTGTCGAGGCAGCTTATCAGAGTTGTGGCCGCAAGGTTGTTGGTGCCTGTCGTGGTGGCAATCCTCGAACCCGGTGGTGGACGCCAGCGGTGAGGGATGCTGTCAAGCTGAAGAAGGAGTCCTATTGGGCCTTTTTGGCCTGTGGGACCCCGGAAGCAGCAGATAGGTACCGGCAGTCCAAGCGGCATGCGGCTCGGGTGGTTGCTGAGGCAAAAACTCGGGCGTGGGAGGAGTTCGGAGAGGCCATGGAGAATGACTTCCGTACGGCTTCGAGGCGATTCTGGTCCACCATCCGGCGTCTCAGGGGGGGAAAGCGGTACGCGACCAACACCATTTATGGTGGGGATGGCGTGCTGTTGACCTCAACTCGGGATGTTGTGAGTCGGTGGGCGGAATACTTCGAAGACCTCCTCAATCCTACTGGCACGTCTTCCACTGAGGAAGCGGAGCCTGGGGACTTTGGGTCGGGCTCTCCAATCTCTGGTGCTGAGGTCGCCGAGGTGGTTAAAAAGCTCCGCGGTGGCAAGGCTCCGGGGGTGGATGAGATTCGTCCTGAGTTCCTTAGGGCTCTGGATGTTGTGGGGTTGTGTTGGCTTACGCGACTCTGCAATATCGCGTGGACATCGGGGGCAGTTCCCTTGGATTGGCAGACTGGGGTGGTGGTTCCCCTATTCAAAAAGGGGGACCGTAGGGTGTGTTCCAACTATAGAGGGATCACACTCTTAAGCCTCCCTGGTAAGGTCTATTCAGGGGTTCTGGAGAGGAGGGTCCGTCGGATAGTCGAACCTCGGATTCAGGAGGAGCAGTGTGGTTTTCGTCCTGGTCGTGGAACACTAGACCAGCTCTACACCCTCAACAGGGTCCTGGAGGGTGCGTGGGAGTTTGCCCAACCAGTTTACATGTGCTTTGTGGACTTGGAAAAGGCATTCGACCGCGTCCCTCGGGGGGTTCTGTGGGGGGTACTCCGGGAGTATGGGGTACCAGGCCCTTTGATATGGGCTGTTAGGTCCCTGTACGACCGGTGTCAGAGCTTGGTCCGCATCGCTGGCAGTAAGTCAGGCTCGTTTCCGGTGAGAGTTGGACTCCGCCAAGGTTGCCCTTTGTCACCGATTCTGTTCATAACTTTTATGGACAGAATTTCTAGGCGCAGCCAAGGTGTTGAGAGGATCCGTTTTGGTGGCCTTAGAATCTCTTCTCTGTTTTTTGCAGATGATGTGGTCCTATTGGCTTCATCAGTTCGTGATCTACAGCTTTCGCTGGAGCGGTTTGCAGCTGAATGTGATGCGGCCGGGATGAGGATCAGTTCCTCCAAATCCGAGGCCATGGTCTTGAGCCGGAAAAGGGTAGCATGCCTTCTCCAGGTCGGGGAGGAGGTCCTGCCCCAAGTGGAGGAGTTTAAGTATCTCGGGGTCTTGTTCACGAATGAGGGAAAACTGGAGCGTGAGATCGATAGGCGGATAGGTGCAGCGTCCGCAGTGAAGCGGGCGCTGTACCGGTCTGTCGTGGTGAAGAGAGAGCTGAGTCAAAAGGCAAAGCTCTCAATTTACCGATCGATCTACGTTCCCACCCTCATCTATGGTCATGAGCTCTGGGTTATGACCGAAAGAACGAGATCTCGGATACAAGCGGCTGAAATGAGTTTTCTCCGCAGGGTGTCTGGACTCTCCCTTAGAGATAGGGTGAGAAGCTCAGTCATCCGGGAGGGACTCGGAGTAGAGCCGCTGCTTCTCCACATCGAGAGGAGCCAGTTGAGGTGGCTCGGGCATCTGGTTAGGATGCCTCCTGGACGCCTCCCTGGTGAGGTGTTCCGGGCATGTCCCACCGGGAGGAGACCCAGAGGAAGACCCAGGACACGCTGGAGGGACTATGTTTCTCGGCTGGCCTGGGAACGCCTTGGGATTCCCCCAGAGGAGCTGCTCCAAGTGGCTGGGGAGAGGGAAGTCTGGGCCTCCCTACTTAGGCTGCTACCCCCGCGACCCGACCCCGGATAAGCGGAAGAAAATGGATGGATGGATGGATGGATGGATGTTTTTAGTTGTGTAGGATAAATATTTTATGAGTAATGATGAGTTATATGCTTTGTTACACTTTGTAGCACTTTGAGATTTTTATTAATGAAAAGTGCATTATAAATTGAATTCATTATTATTATATTGTTTGTTTCAAAAAACGTTTTCTGATTGGTGACGTATTTCCTGTCCTGTGGGCGCATGAATCTTATCCATAGACTCTCGTTATAAATGGCGCATGCGCAGTTATTCCACAACGTTACAAAACAATGGGAAGATGATGGGCGCAGTTTTCACCGCCCTGGACACATCCAACGTGAGCTCTAACTACCGATCATGTGCTTCCTGTTTGTTTGTTTTTTGGTCTGGGAAATGTGCCGTGCAGTCAGTGACTCAAGCAGGTGGCTCAGGTAGGTTTTAAAGCCCTTTATCTAAAGTCTATTTGCATTTCTGACTGATATGTCTCTCAACTTAGAAGTATCTGTTTGTGAAAAAAGCCTTCAGCTGACTGTTTATTCTAAAAGTGGCAACTGGTGAGTTTGTTTTTGGAGCTAGCATGCTAGCGCTAGCGTCCAGGTTTTATTGTATTGGACTCTGATGGCTACATTTATTTCAATTTGCTTATAAAAAATGATCAAACATTAATAATTGTATATACTAAATGTCACTGGTGGTGTTTTACTATTTCTTAACACTGTATTGATCTGGAGAATGAAAACAAAGCCTCTTGCAAGTAGAAATGCAGAAATGTTTTAATCTCACTTATTTTCCTTTCTATAATGTATATATAATTTATTTATTTATATAATTATATTTTTGTTTGTTCTTTGTTGTTTTAGTGAGTCAAATTGGTTCTTCTCATCCTGAGCATTTAATTGTTCTGTTGACCTTGTATTAGTTGTACTCTGCCTCCACATGATTTTATCTTTGATCTTACTTGATTTTATCACTTGTTTTTATTTGATCTTTGATTTTTGTAGCACTTTGAGATTTTTGTTAATGAAAAGTGCGTTATAAATTGAATTCATTATTATTATTATTATTAGTATTAATGTGCATTTGATTTATTTTTTAACTATTTGAACTTGGGAAAACATATTCATTTTGGAGAAATAGTTGCTACCAAGTTATTGATTTTTTAAATATAATTCAGTCTCAAAGTATCCAATGCATATTTTATATAACAGTTCTTCAAGGTACGCAGGATCAACTCCACACTGACCAGAGAGACCTTTCACTTTATTCAGCATTTACACGCTGTAAGCCTAAAAAAAATTCATCAAAGCCATTTGGGGGCTCATTTGAAGTCTTCAAAGAGAGCTGACACACAAGAATTTCTTCCCATGTCAGCAGGCCTCAAACCAACTGTACATGTGTTTAAAAAAAGGGAAACGTGGCTTTTTTAGAACATACCTTGAAGTTCAAACTCTGGTAAAGATTGAAACGTGACCTATACTTTAGTCCACATGGGGAAATGTGTGGGTAATTGTGGAAATGAAGGACTTGTTAATGGTTTATAATTTTACTCATTAGGCTATAGTGCACTACTCATTCAGTATCCAGTGCAAGTAAT